>JAVLVB010000557.1:4733304-4743574 GCA_032876305.1 Orestias chungarensis | reverse complement strand
ATATATATATATATATATATATATATATATATATATATATATATATATATATATATATATATATATATATATATATATATATATATATATATATATTTATTTCTAAGAGATTTAAACAAACATATAGGCGGGGACAGTGTAGCTTAGGCTCAGTCAAACACATATCCTTATTTTGACTCCTGCAGGATTAATCCCACTTGGTGTGATAACCTCTTTGTAATAATACTTAAAGCATCATTTTATTTCAGTCTGGTCTCACAGAAATTGGTAAAATGAGCATGACTTCACCAAATCAAATTACGTGATGGAAGGACCTGAACTTTCAGTCAGACTGCAGAGATCGAAATTTGACACAAATTACAGAAATACGCTTCATTATTGTAAGAAATCAGGGAGCAGCTGTCCTGGACTTCTCATTCGAGCCAACCAATGGAGACTGCATATATTTAAATAGGTATTTTAGGAAATGTGACAGAAGAAAATTAGCTGTCAAACTTAACGTACTGCTCATGGTGTTGTGAGCACATGTGTGAAAGATGACTTACAATATAAAGAAACCTTGTCATTAAATTACAGGAAAATAATAGCATTAATAGTGACATCTAAGAGCTCTGTGTCATCAGAAATGCTCTATATCTTTATTGTAGTAAAAACACACACAAATAGGAACTGTCTTTAATACATAGGACCTTTTAGAGCTTTCAGCAACATTTATAGTTACCCAAAGATGTATAATTCATAGCTCAGGAAAACATTTTCTATGTATCGTGAGGAAATGGAAAAAAAAGAAAGAAAAAAAAGAGGAAAACATGTAATACGAAGAGAGCAGAGCTGCCGTCTGTCTGTTTGAGATCTGGAGTAGTCTCTTTTTAAACCACACAGTACAGGTGGAGCAGAAGGATGCGACAGATGGGTGAGATTTAGGACAACATGCATTTCTATCTTAAAGTTGGTCCCACTTCCTGTACTGCTTTCTGGTTTCCCACAGGGCAATAAGCTTACATACCACTAGTCAGCAACGGGGTAGTTGTAGCCCTGGCAGAATGCTGCTATTTATAGTTACTTAACAGAGAGAAGGTGCTCAACACAGATATAGCACCTGCTCTGTCGACTATATATATACATGGAAAGTAATACTATCAACAACATATGAAGTTATCTAGAATTAAAAGTAACTTGTCCAACAAAATACATTTATTTAGTTTCTTAATATTTAAAAATAGAAACTATAAAATGTAATTAGATATAGACACTCCATGTCTATCAGGGCAAAAACATATAGAGAGAATATGTTCATGAGGCTATTTTAATTTGTTGACTAAACACATTGTTTAAAAGATAAGCTATAAGAACTCATGGATGGTACCTTACAAATCTCTAAAACAACGTTCTCTATTCAGATTTACAGGGTGATGGTGCCGGCAGTTTTATTGTTTTCATACCTTCCTTCTATACTGTAGTTTCTTTTGTTTGTTTTTTTACAGTCCTGAGACAAGAGAACAATGGGGACTAAATTCCTTCTCAGTAATGCAATGGTTCTTAGCAGCGTTAGAAGGAAGGACCAAGGAATGAGCCTATCTTAAAAAACAAGACACAAGAAGTTATGCATGACACCTTGGAAATGTCTAAAAGATCATTTTCTGCTCATGTTTGATTGGTATTGGTGCAACAAAGGTGGTAGCAGCATTGTTGTCCTCAAGCTTTTCTTCAGCTCTGTAGTTTTATGGAACCTATCTTAGAATTATATTGTAACAATAAAGAGGACATTTCAGAGACGAAGCAAAAAAATGCTGTTCTATAACTTACAAGTGAAATGCCACAGAGTGGGCCTTAAAAATTGGAAATGCTTAGCTGCAGTTCGTTCATTGTGCAAGAAATATATGTATTTTCTTATCTCACCACTTGACCCTGTTTTTAAGAATCCCAGCTGAAATACTGAATACTGATTCATAGGTAAACCCCCTCTGTTATCCTGGTCAGAGTCCAGCTACACATTGAGTTTCCTGCTGTTTCTTTTCATCTGTCAGTGAGGAGCATATGAGGACCGTAACCTTTTCACCCCCTCCAGGTCAACCTCCTATTGGACAGACAGCTTGAACTATCAGCAGGAGTCTCAAGGGTCAAGGGAACGTTCTCTCGTTCCCTCGCTGCCTTCTTGTTTCTGAATAAAACCGGTCTGAGGACTAGAAACATACAGCACAGCCTTTATATTACCTAAGCATCCTGCCAGTCCCTACTTCCCGCATAATATTTTTTAGCTGCTACGTTTAAAGAAACACAATAAATCTAATTTTTGCTCTGATGTGTCTGATAAAATGTCTTTGTTTATTCACTTTTATTTACAGTATATTGTGCTTGTAATTGGTAAGATGGGAACAGACAGCTCATCCATGCTTCCAAGTGAGCAGCATCTGCCTGCTATCTCAGTTGTGACTGACAAAATTAGAGAAGCCGCTCTACAGCCAATACAAGGACACATATTCAGCTGTTTTATTCATACAGGTCTGCCTGATCTAAAAGATACATCAACGGTCCCATTGGTAATCACTACAACACTCTGAGATCTTTAGATTAAGTGATAGAGTTAAAGATTCTTCAGACATTATATTGGCATTTTATGAAAAGCTCAACAAATATCTAGTATGGTAATAAGTAAGGAATGTTTAAACAATCATATTTAGAGACCACTAGTACACCATTAACAACCTTACTAATGAAATATTCATTCACTACCTTTTCCCGTTTGCCTACCAACTGTAAACTTGTGAGGTTGTTTCCAAAGCCTCATTGTTAGAAAATGTTTAGTTTTTGGTGTCCTATGAATCTTTGAGTTCTCTTATTTAAGACTCTTAAGAAATTTCCCTATTATCATAAGGCAATAAGGAAGTGGAATTAAACTAGCCATGTCCTAATGAAAGTTTGAAAAAAAAGAATTTGTTCCTTAACTTTACTTAAGAGCAAGTTTGTTCTTTATGAACAAATCACATTTTAATGGCCCTTATTAGAAAATGGCAACTAATTGCCATGAACTAAAGATGTAGCACTGTGTGGGAATGGGAAACTACTTAATCGCTGACTAAGTTTGTGATTAATTTCTAACATTATTATCCATATTAACCAAGCAAATGTTTTGGCCTTTAGGAAAATGTTACATAAATAATTAAGAAAAACTAGCCATTTTTTAAATAACTCTTCATTGATAATTAGTGATTAAGACTCAGTTTTCTCATCAAAAAATTCATAATACTAATTAAAAAAGGGATGATTTTACTGGCCTTTATTAATAATAATGATAATAATAATTAATAACCAGCTGTTAGTTAATGATTGGTTCAGTATGATAAACACAGGGATTGAATCTAGTGCTAGCAGAGCAATAGCATCACAGACCTATTCTGTAAAAACGTGATCTTCCACTTTTAAAAACATCAAAATTAAAACCATGTGTGTCCTTTTCTCTTATTAGGAAAAACTGGCACAATAACCACGGCAGACTGATGCCGTATGATTGGCTTTGGTTTGTAGTACAAACTGACCTAAAGGAACCTGCTATTGACCAATCTTCATCCCTAATCTCTATTTGATTCCCAACCCGTTACTTTGAATATTGCCTTTACTGAAGTAAACAGCTGTCCTGCTGGGAAAACACTAGCAGGTGCACCTGAAGTCATTTTACCAAGCCAAGCTATTTGAAACAGCCATATCTGCAACAGCCATCATCTGCTCAGCAAAAATGCAAAAAAAAGAATAATAAAAAATCATCAGCCAAGCATTTTTCACCCTGGTTTGAGGCATTCATAGTTGCTAATCGTGTTAAGCAGTTGAGGAGACACGATTCACAAGCAATATAAACAAGCCCAAAAGCATCAGGCTGCAGGCTCAGCATGCTTGTCTCCTAGCACGACGCTAAAGCGTGTGGTGCGAGGACCCGAGGCTGCACTGGTGATGGGAGAGTTGTTAACTCTTGGTACAGGAGGAAAAATAGAAGCATTAACATTTACACAACATGACACACCAGAACAACAGCTACCCCATATTATAATTAGGTGGTAGAATTAGGCCTCAGGTGCCCAATTTAGTATTATTTTTAGTGCAATTAAGGATGGACAGTGCTGTAAACAAAATGTATTTTTCTAATAGGTTAAGCGTTCTCATGTGTTAAAATAGTATTATGTGAGTTGATAAATTTGATAGTGTGTCTTCTTAGTTTAACTTAAAAAAACTCAAACAGTTTCAGTCTCAGTCACTGAGGCACTCAAAAGAGTCGTATTTTAATGTCAAGTCTGAGGCTTACCCTGTAGTAGTCACTGCTGTAGATATCCCTTGACATGCCAAAGTCCCCAATCTTGACCAGGAGGCCATTTCCAACCAGACAGTTGCGAGTTGCCAGATCTCTGTGAACAAAGTGCTGGGATGCCAGGTAAACCATGCCTGAAGCGATCTGAGTAGCGATGTGCAGCATCTGGGAAAGGCCCAGCTCTCCATTGGACTGCAACGGCTGGCCGTCCACCAGTATCATGGCATCAGGGCCGTGGGCTCTGAGTTAGGAAGAACAATTCAGGTTTAAACCATTAAAGAATTGGGTCTAAACTACTTAAGTAACGTTTCATGAATACATTAAATTCATTAATGCTCCATAAATCTTTTCATATTAACCCACGTTACAAGCACAAACACAAATGTATTTTGGGGTGATTTTCTCCGATTCACCAAAACAAAGTAGCCTTTAATTTTTAAGAAATAATTTATACTTTAAGAATGAAAACGGAAAAGTCTGGTGATCTTGAAAAATCAGGACATAAGAGTTTGGTCGTCTGTTCAGTGTCAAGGACTGGCTTAGAATGAGGAACATGCACAGGGCCCTATTTATTCAACTATTGTCACTGGCTGTATTCCAGTTGAATTATAGACAGATAAAACCCAGTAACAGAAATTACAATTATGAGTATCAAAGTGAAGGGGATTCAACATATCCCATAAAGGACAATGTCTAATTTGTGGTTTGCCTCACCAAAAAATGTTTACTTTACATGGATATGGATACTATTGACAGGAATCATACCAGGAAATGCAGCAGCTGTTCATACATTACCCCCAAAAAAAACAAAAAAAACAAGTGTGCATGTAACTGCTTATGAATAGCAAGGTGGACTGTCTTAATTTAGCTTTAGTCATAGCGGCTGTTTGTAACTGGATTCAGACGTTTAAGTGTGTGCTCAGCTCGACAGAGTGCCCTTTGACATAATAACCCACAGACTCTTTAATAAAGCCTTATCCAGAACACATTCATGTCCTATTCTGCTTTTTCGGAAAAATTAGCATAATAAAGAGAAAATGAGAGAAATATTAACAAATTAACTGGAACCTGCAAGCGCTGGTCGTGCTTTAATTGCACTGATAAACAGTTCTGTGCCTGCACCTTTCTGATTAATTCTCTGGCTGTAATTGGAGCTTCAAAGCAAAACTATGAGTTTTCCAACATGTCTGGAATTCGAAGCAAGGCCCTGGAATTTTCATTCATCCACCGTACGGTTACTAGAACAGGCTGAGTGCAGGTTTCTGGGGTGACAGTGAAGAACTCATTTCCTGTGAAGTGTCCCCGCTGTTCCCATCACCTTTTTGTCAGCGTGATTACCGAGCAGGGCGGCGCTCAGGAAAGGCTGATGCTCTCCCACTCGGTCAGCAAGACGTTCAATCTCCATTTTGGAATTTTTGTGCCATCCTGTTTTCTTTGTTTCAGGTAGGATTAATCGGAATTAGAGGAGGGCTTTTATGCCTTTTTCTGTCTTCTTTATTCCACCCTTCCTGCATGTGCAGCATTGTCAGGATGCAACTGCCCTCAATTTATTTGAAGGTTGAGCGATCCCCAAACATCTGACCTGATTCATTCACATTGATTTAGTCCACATCACATCTTTTAAATGTGACCAAATGGCCCAGTAGATGAAGAATCAGCCCCGTCTTGCACCTTGCTTGAAAGAATTTCATCACTTGCGACATTGCCTTTCATTTCAGGAATGATTTCCCGACTGAAAATCTTCACACACTTTTGAGTCTACATGCAGACAGGCGCGTTCACTCTCACACTCAATCATAACATGTCATCTTTTCATCCACTGCTCAAGATTTAAAAACAAGAAAGGCCACACACACAGCTGCAGCCACTGTCATCACATTTGATATAGCAAGCTTCTATGTCTCCTCTTGAGCGCGCTGACGTCAGCTCCAGTCAAGCCACCCATTACCAAAGAGCTCGCTGTTGCGGCGTTGTGTCGCTTTTGTTGGGGCTTATCGGAGGTCGTTTCCTTCAGTGCAGCCTGACAAATGTGGAACAAAAGCATTGCAGCGTGCATGTTTATGGACACTGACAGCTGTGAGGAGGAGCTGAAAACTTAAACACATAAAGGACTTGAGTTTTGTTGGATGTTGATCAAAAATGCTCATTCAAGAACTTTCAACAGCAATCCAAGTCCAATAATTTGTGCCAATGAGAAATTCATTCCCCACCCAGGTTCTTTGCATCCTATAATATGCTTGATTTAAAAGAAATGCTCTGCTTGCCTAACCTTTCAGTTTACAGCCATCTTGAGAGAATCTGTGCAGGAAGTACAAGTGGATTCTACACAAAAAGACTTTGTCTGTGGTTTGAACACATGCAGCGTATTTTCATGCACATTTAGTGAAACACTGACCTTAGGAATTTATTCAGATCTCCATGCTTCATGTATTCAAACACCATGATGAGCGGGTCTCCATCCACGCACACTCCATAGAATTTAACAATGTGGTCGTGTTGCAGATTCGTAAGCAGTTCAGCTTCCCGCTGGAAGTCCTTCCTGGCTGACAGGTTGGGATCTTTTAGTGTCTGAGACGGAAAAGAAAAAGGATTTATGCAAATCTGTTGTTTTAACTGTCTTTGGGGAAAACAGATGTGTTTTTTTGGAAGCATTTTGCCCACAAGAGGTCTTTGTAGATGTCTTGTTTGATTAGTTTGTTTAATCTGTTTAAATTCAGATCTGCTAAAGTAGTTGGATAACTATACTGACAACTTTATTTTATTCTTAAGACGTGACATAGCGAAAGCCTTGAATATGAAATAACATGTCCTGGAAAAACCTCAATCTACAAAGCTCAAATAATAACAATGATCTATATGGCAATTTTCTAAAGGCGAAACAGGTAAGATCTCATTGTATTTTGTTCCTCTGTTTTTGCCCAGTCATTGTCTTTACAGAGCCACAATTAGGTTAAAAAAGCAATAAAGAAGTGAGGTTTAGTCATCAAGCTTCATGTGAACATTATTATTACCATAACTAGAGCACTATTTGGTATACCTAACCACCTATATACCAATAGTATGCTAAACTACTCAAAACTTTTCTCCCTAAAACTGAATAATTCATAACATAAAAAAAGATTGTAGGCATCTTTACATTACACTAGGCATTTTTGGAACATCCCAGTGATTCTTGATCACATTGAAAACTGAGAAAAGTGGAGGACAAACCTTAAACTTTAAACCTAAAACATTTCACTTACTGTTATGGTTCATTCCTGTGCTTACAAAGCAGACATTATGCAGGGTTATATTGTTTTTATATTAAAGGTTGCAAATTGTTTAGAAATTTTTTTGTTTTTTAAACAGAACATTAGTCAAATAATCACACTGCCTTTGTCAGCAGGCCCTCTTCCTATACTCATCCTGATGTTATATTCCCCATGTAGAAAAGTTTGTGTGACCTAGTGTGATCCTTATTGATGTAATGTTGAGAAAAAGATGATGTTAAACCAAGCCTGTTCTTTCCAGTGCCCCATGGTCTGGTTGTGACGCTCGTGTAATAGATAGAGTTAGCACGTGCACCTTGACTGAAACTTACTATGTAGGCTGTCGTCGTTGAATTGTGAAATGCCAAATGACTTGCATTTGTATAACACCTCATAAAATATGAAACTACCAGACTACTTTATGCTATATTCAATCATTCATTTATGAACACATTTAAAAGTAAGCTACATTACAACCACAGCTACCCGGAGATCGACTGACAGAAGGAAAGCTACAATGCAATTGGCGACACTTGGCTATCAGACCAACATTAATTTCCTCAGTTCAGATTAAAGTAGATTACATCCTAGTTTTTTCTCCCTATCTATAAAGTGAGCTGTCCATCAGCCTTTTGCTGGTTCACAACTTTTCCACTCAACTCTTATTAGACCATGACCAAACTGAGCTAAGGACAAAAAATATGTGTAATGATCTGACACCAGTTCTCCAACCACCACTGAAAAGCCATGGTGAAACCCACTCATACCTTCACACCATGTGCAGAAGCTATAGTCCTTAATGTGGTTTATCGGGGTTTGATTGCTAGTCTAAAACCATTTGTTGCATGTCTTCCCTTTTTCTCTTAATTTTATTTTAGGCTTACTTAATTTCACACTGACGTTTGGTTTTTTTTGTTTGTTTTTTCCATTGACATGTTTTATCGAAATTTATTAAAGTAAAGGGCTGACACACTTTAAGGTTACCTTTCTGAACTTCCTGAGAAACTAACTATTCAATATGGCACCCACACTGTTGCTTATTTGATCCGTAACATAACAAGCCAGGTATATCTTGAATGAAAAGGTATTGGTCTTTAAAAAACTATTATAACTATAGATTTAAAAAGAAGAAAACTAGTCCTTTTATCTTTTTATTAAGTTTGTATTAACTTTGTTTCAACATCAGGGAGGTAAAAAAAAGGTCAATTGAATTTTTATAAACCTTTATGAAAAACAAGACTAAGAAAAATTAGTGACTATTTAACACTTTATTTTAAAATATTAAAAATGCAAGTCAGTTCAATTTTAATAACATGGATTCCATATTGCCAGTTATGTAAATTGGATGAAAATGGACCTTTAGTCTCTGTTTATATAACTGTTGTTCACTGTTGATGGTAATCTCATGTGTCCAGCACTAAAATCTAAATAAAATGGTAAATAAGCTATGTGCCTTACATTTTAATCAGTGCTCAGCTATTTACAAGCACAATATACCGGCTCATTTTTATTCTGCGGTCTGAGTGAATAACTAAACACTAAATATGCCAACCTCTTTACAGTTTTATTGGCAAATGGCTTTTAGGGTGCCACAGGCCTAAGTAAATATCACTCCTTTTACTTCTTTATGTCCAGTTGTTTCCTGCTTTCCCTCGCTGTTTGCTGGTGTGACAGACTGGGACTAGAACTGTACAACCAGTGTGCAGGCAGGCAGAGATTAAATAAGCTAGAGCTCTCCCGTACATGGCTGAAGGCTTCAACAATACAGTAAGGTTAAGATTATATATCTTAAAATATACAGTTACATATTGATTTCATAACACATTTCATAACATCTAAAGCTGAAAAGCATTCAAAGAACCGTTAAAAGTGCTGCATTACTCAACCTATATCCCACTTAAATGTCATTTTCTACATTTTTCACCATATCTTACATATTGTATTGTATTGTAGAATTGTATTGCAATTACTATAATATTTAAGAAGGAAAGGTGGAACTGCAGGAACTGCACACAAAACAACCTGATCTGATTGGTAATAAGATGAAGCACAGACGTGCCTTGAACCTGCCTTTAGGGTGCAGAACACATAAAATTCCAGCTCTTGATGGGATGTCAGGTAAAGCCTCCAATATGAGAAAAGAGAAATAAATAACAGCTATAAGCCTTATTGCAGTTTCTCTCCTGAAGAAAAAAAAAAAAAAAGACTTGACACTTCATCAGCAGCCGCAAAATACACAGGGTTTTCCATCTGATCTCCTCAGCCTTGAGTCCTGTTCTCCCAGCCTGCTGCTAACATTACCACAGATGGAATGACCTTAGGATGGAAATACATTTACTTGTATGAGCTCCACTTTTTCAGCTGAGTGTTTGAGTGTACGACAGCGTAGATGAAATGATCATAAAATTCTATTACAAAATCAAACAGCGCTCTGGAGGAAATGTTTTTGGTCTGGGCTTTTCTCCAAAACAGTATCTTCAAAGTGCATGCCAACAATAAATTAAGGGAAAGCACTGCACTGATTTGTATTACTATTTTTTGCCTTAGTTGACTTTCGAATGTGTCCGGAGAGCCTCCAGCTTTTCCTACTTCTTTACAGGCAGGAATATAATCTATAATAAGCAAATTTGATTTTATAAAACATATATATATATATATATATATATATATATATATATATATATATATATATATATATATATATATATATATATATATATATATA
>JAVLVB010000557.1:4701560-4725976 GCA_032876305.1 Orestias chungarensis | reverse complement strand
TGTGTGTGTGTGTGTGTGTGTGTGTGTGTGTGTGTGTGTGTGTGTGTGTGTGTGTGTGTGTGTGTGTGTGTGTGTGTGTGTGTGTGTGTGTGTGTGTGTGTATGTAAGTGTGTGAGTATCTATATGTGTGCTTGCATTTTACCACAGAGACGTGCCAACTTTTTTTTGCTGTGTATGCATATGTTTGAATGTGCTTTTGTTTCTAACTACCTGCCAAGATTGTGTATATCTGTGTTTACAGCGTTCAGGTGTGTGTGAATAGGTGTGCGAGAGTGAACACTTTTCATTCTGGCGTCTGTCCTACATTAAGTTGGTCCTTGGCTCTTGGCTTTGACTGCAGAGAAGTGACACCTCAGTCAAATATTCTAAGGACATCTTCACATATTCTGATCTACATAAAAAAAAACGTTATATGTGTTTGCTTTTTAGTTAAATTAACAAACCTGTATGAGGAAGGAATGTGTTCATGTAGCAACTATGCTGTTCCAAATGCTATTTTTTTTTATTTGTGGTTTAGATTGGTTTGTAGTAAAGATTCCATATTCTTAAAAAAACATAAAATAAACCTAAATATCGCTATGTTCTTTATATTGGAAAAGAAGAACAACTGAACCTGGTCGTATGTAAAATTGTCTGACTTGCAGCAACATTTCACATCCAATCATTTCTACTGTGGTGGTGGTATGACTCTAGCTAAAAGGAGGTAGCCAAAAGTTTTTTTTCCTTCATTCTTTTGTCCCTCATTCCACGTCACAAACACTTGCACAAAATCAGCAAACAGTAAATTTAACCTTATTTATTTCTGTCAAAAAATAAATAAATAAGAACAATTCTAACATCACAGAATGCTTGGTGTTGTACTGCAATAGAGGTTAAATTAGAAAAGTGTATTTTTATTTGAATTAGGTGAGGTAGAAAAATAAAAGCCATTTACAGAGCGGGTTTGGATGTTTGTAAAAGTGAATACTTGTATGTAGTGCACTCTAAAGGTCAAGATAGAGTTACAGAGTCAGCTTGTGCAGCACAACAGTCAGCTGAAGTAAGCAAGCAGTTAGGACAACTAGGACATTTAACTAACACCAAACAATGCTTGAGAATGTCCCACACTCACAAAGCATATGCACACTTAGGTTACATTCGCACTTTTTTCACAGCCCAGTTCCAGTCTTTTCTTCCTACAAAATCAAAGCCTCAGCAGTTTAAATGGTCAATTTGTATTTTATCCAACTTTGAAAGCCAGACATACACATAGGAATGGCAGTTTTTTCCCCTCGTTTTCTATCATCATATTATGATCTTGTGACAAAATGGTCAGCTCCTACTGCTCAAAAACTTTAAAATTGGTCCACAGACGGCGGAATCCATTGTTTACTTTCGTAAACATTTTGCTGTTGTTCGTGATCTACAGTATTCTGCACACTTAGGTTTGTTTGGTGTCTAAACCATTCAAACAGAAGTCTAATGGTAGTTGCATTTAGTTACACCATAGATAGCAGTTAGATTCCAGTGAAAAAAAATCGTAATTGTGTAATCCTGTGTAAACATAGCCTTCGACACACATAAAAAAGGATGTGAAGGACATACTGATCAGCAGAGTGTCCACAAAGTCTTAAATGATAATTTACAATGCATAAAGAATTATCTGATTGGTACAGGAAAAAATCATGTCATTCTATAACAATATTGTTTTGTCACTGTTTCCCATAACAAGAAAGCTATTAATTGTTGTTTCTCAAGAGTATTTAGTTCACAACTTTATTGACGATCCCTAAACCAAAAACCCTGTTTCCTAGGAGGGGGAAACTGAAGAGCCGAAGCCGCAATCAGTCCGCCTGAACAGGAGGGAGACGCCACTAACTCTATGGAACTCTACCAACTTTACCACTGCGTTAAAAAATGTCTTTGATATGAGTTAATATTACGTGGCCACGTGTTATTAATTCATGGCCATGCATTAAAAAAGTCGTAATAGTATGTCGTGGTTGCGCGTTAAATAATTTTTGCCACGGATAGCATCTCGTTCCCAGGCGTTTTTAATTCATGGCCACGTAACATTTTTTCTTCACCTGTGTCACCAGATGGGTTCCGTACCTTTGAGTTATTTAATTTTTCTTTCTTTGTGTACATTTTATTTATTTTATGCATGGAATAAAGGAACAATCTCTTCTAAATGTAACAGTTTGAAACCTTACTACACCAACAAAAACAATTATGATTGTCGATGATTGATGTAATGCACCTGCAGTTTTGTTTGCCTATGGCACCACAGGAAGTGAATATAATAGTTAGGTTAGAGGCACTCATCCAGCAGCTGATAACATAAAAAAGAGCCCCTGGAATCAAATTCACAGCAGCTTAGAGGCTCTGCGTCATCTGGCATCAATGGGAAACTCTGACATGAAGGACAGCTTTTACTGCTGACTCTCAGTGGGCATTTCTTCTTAACCCTGCTGGCTGAACGTTGGCCTGTGCCTCTGCTGCTCCAGCGTGATTTTTTTTCTTGTAGCTCTTGCTTTGTTCAGAAAGGCTTAGAAAATGGTTTGAAAATATTCCAGTGTTTGTTTTTTTTTTCAGAAAATTCGATTTTGTGTTTTGTATGTTATGTATATATTTACACAAACAAGGTGTCTTTGCTATTAAATAAAGATATCGTTTTTCACGAATTTCTATTCGAACATCTGTTTATGTTGCACAACAGCACTGTTAACTAGGCCATGTTTGACTGTGGCACTTCAAATAGCTTACCGACAAAGTGTAAATATTCTTGGCTAATTACAGCTTTTCAAAGTAAGTCCACACAAATGTTGATTTTGCTCATAGATTATAAAGTGCCTCACAAAAGTATCCTTACCTCCTTAAACTTTTTAATATTGTGCCTTATCACAATGATGCATTTTACAGTGTACCCTTTAGCACCTCACCTAATTGCAAACATATTTGTGTAAGCTTTTATAGTGGTACATAAATCCACATTATTCATAGAAAATTAATAGTGGATATATTTATAGCGGATATCTAAAATATTGTGAAATATGGATCTTGGGAACCTATTGACTACATGTAAATGGTGTTAATCCAAGAGCAGTATTCGTTTTGTCTGGTGCTTATTGTTTTACCTTCCAAGAGAAGAGATGACAAAAAACCTGTAGACATTAGCATTAGTTCTAACACAATATACAACTTTTGTATACCTTTTAAATTTGGTGTTTAAATTACCAAAACAATTACTTATATGCATTTGTATATGGGAAGTATTGGCAGATTTTAACCATTATAGGCGTCTGTGGTCCCTACAGGGCATCCTCTGTCTTGGGATGTTCTTTAAGAGTAAAACACAAATCAGTACATAGTTTAGGGGATAGTGAAGGAAAAATTATAACTTATGATGCTCTATTTACTAATTAGTGGAAAGGAGTTATGGGGTTTTCAAATAAATATGATAATATGTTCAATTTTTTTTTTAATAAAAGGTTTTGCTAACTATGTGTTAGTTGAATTGCACTTAACAATTACTTTCTACTTTGTGTTGTTCTGTCACACGAGATGTCCATATAAAAAAATGAAGTTCTAAGGGCATGACAATTTTTGTGAGAGACTTTCTGATGCAGAAATGAAAGGTCCTTAATCTTACAGTGAATCCTCCCTTTAACACGGTTCACCTTTCAAAGCATCACTGCTTAGCAGATTTTTTTGTGCAGTTTTTGTTTAAGTGCAACGTTCTCTGGATCCTGATAGGTTAAATAAAGCAGACTCAGGACAGAGTGGGAAAGTTGGAGGAGCAGTGAAATACACGCAAATCACAATATGTCTGATTGTACTTCGTATTGATGATAAATAAATTATTTTAAAGAAGTTATTTTTAAGAAAACAGTTGGTTTTTCTCACACTTTTATTTGTCAAACAAATGCTTGGGACTGTTAGGAATTTATTTTTACTGGTCTACTATACCCACTGACAGATAGACACTGAATGCTTGGCGTGGTTGTACGAAATCAAAAACGATTAAAATGACACCATTATGATTATATGGCCAAGAAATTCCCATGAGAAAGATAAGAACGTTACTTTGTTCCATGTAAAAGCTTTAGTAGCATGAAAAGATGAAACTGTGACTGATGTCCTTTGACGATGGCTTCTCCCTAAGCATAACCCCAGTGTTATTGCTGGATTAAACTTTAAGCTTCAACTACATTTAGGCGCTAAGTACTTTACACTAGCTGCTCAAGGGAGATTCTATAAAAGTCTTGACGGACTATATTTGACATCTTAGTGAAGATAAGGCAAGCTATCCCCATCTGAGCTGCTAGTCCCCGTAGATGCAGGGTATATTGTTTTCATAAAACCAGAAAAATGCTTTATAGAACTTTTATAGGTTCTGGTATTGATTTTTAAAGGCTTGTTTTTATGCTAGATGCAGACAATTTAGACTCAATCCTTAAAAGACGGAACTATCTAATCAGTTTGGCACTGTCATGCCACAAATGATAGAAACTTCTTGTTTAGTAAAAAGGAAAAAATTAAAGCTCAGTCATAGGGTGTTTCTTTTTAAACTTCAAATTATTTATTGAACAGTTTCACACATTTTACTGCATAAATAACTCAGGAACCATATACTTTTAGGAAACAAACTGTTGTTTGGATTAACAGTTAGTGTTTCTGCTGGTCTTTTTTTCTTTTTATCAAATTATAAACTACAAAACGGATTCCAGAAAAGTTTGGACACTAAACAAATTGGGAATAAAAACGCAATGGTATGATTTGGAGATTGCAAATGTCAATATTTTATTATAGATGACGAATCAAAAGTTTAATCTAAGTAAATGTAACAATTTTAAGGAAAAATATGTTGGTATAAAATTTCACAGTGTCGACAAATCGCAAAGAAGTTGGGATAAGTAGCAATAAGTGGCTGGAAAAAGGAAATTGAGCATATAACGAACAGCTGGAAGACCAGTTAATACTAGGTCAATTGACAACATGATTGGGGATAAACAGAGCTTCTCAGAGTGTCCTTGTCTCTCTAAAGCCAATATGGTAAGAAGATCAGAAATTCCACCATTGTGGCGAAGAAAGATAGTGCAGCAATACCAGAATGGTGTTACACAGTGTAAAACAGCAAAGACTTTTAAGTTATCATCATCAACAGTGCATAACATCATCAAAAGATTCAGAGAATCTGGAAGAATTGCTTTGCGTAAGGGTCAAGGCCGTAAAAGTCTACTGGATGCTCATTATCTCCGGGCACTTAAACGTCACTGCACCTCAAACAGGAATGCCACTGTCAAGGAAATAACAGAATGGGCTCAGGAATACTTCCAGAAAGCATTGTCTGTCAATGAACACAATCCACCATGCCATCCACCGTTGCCAGCTGAAACTCAGTGCAAAGAGGAAGCCATTTCTAAGCAAGCTCCACAAGCTCAGACGTTTGCACTGCGCCAGGGGTCTTCTAAAATTTGAGTGTGGCAAAATGGAAGACTGTTCTGTGGTCAGATGATACACAATTGGAAGTTCTTTACAGAACACTGGGACGCCATGTCATCTGGACCAGAGAGGACAGGGAAAACCCAAGTTGTTATCATCGCTCTGTTCAGAAGCCTGCATCACTGATTGTATGGCGTTGCATAAGTGCTTGTGGCATGGGCAGCTTGCATGTCTGGAAAGGCACCATTAATGCAGAGAACTATGCTCAGGTTCTAGAACAACATATGCTCCCATCTAGAAGTCATCTCTTTCAGGGAAGACCCTGCATTTTTCAACAAGATAATGCCAGACCACATTATGCAGCAATCACAACATCGTGGCTACGTAGGAGAAGGATCCGGGTACTGAAATGGCCAGCCTGCAGTCCAGATCTTTCACCTATAGAAAACATTTGGCACATCATAAAGAGGTAGGTGCGACAAAGAAGGACCAAGATGATTGAACACTTAGAGGCCTGTATTAGACATGAATGGGAGAGCATTCCTATTTCTAAATTTGAGAAACTGGTCTCCTCTGTCTCCAGACGTCTGTTGAGTGTTGTAGGAAGAAGGGGGGATGCCAAACGTTTTTAAAAAATGGCCTTGTCCCAACTTTTTTGGGATTTGTTGATGCCATGAAAGTTTGAAACAACAAATTGTCCTTAAAATGATACATTCTCTCAGTTTAAACTTTTGATCTGTGATTTGTGTTCTATTCTGAATATAATATTAGATGTTGGCACCTTTACATCATTGCAGTCAGTTTTTATTCAAAATATGTTTAGTGTCCCAACTTTTTTGGAATCCGGTTTGTACATAATCATTGATTTGGTTCATGATAACTGCCTTTCAATCAATCTAGCGCCCATTTACATTCACATATGGAGCTTTCAGGCAGTTACATTAGTCACTCTTTGTCTCTGATCGAAACAATAAAATCTTTAAAAACATCACCTTGAGCACAGTAATAGTCTCTGTTTTAACAAAAAGTAAAAAGGGACAAAGAGGAGAGGTTTGTCCGATCCATACCCAGAAGTGATATCCCCTTAAAATGGATATAATGGTAGATTCAAACATCAGAAGCCATTGTCTAATATTGGCCAGCGGGATCGAACAAATCTGTAATTAAAAGCTAGCTGGGCGATAAAACAAAGACATTTGCTTGGAGACAGCAGATCTGGCTAGATATAGATCTATCATTAGGCTAAAAAATTGTCCTTTGCCTTCTGTGCCTTTATATCCTTAATGCGGCAACATTTCCCCAGGACTGGGCTTTTTTAATCCTTAAAAAAAAAACAACAACACACAAAACTGCCTTTAAAAGGTTGGGAAAAGTGCATTCAATCTCATCACCTCAACAAATTTTTCACCCTACATTTTATATCTCTTTTACGTATCATGTAATACATCTAAGTAAGTGTAAGCAGATTTAGTTACCCACATTTTCATATTATTGTAAATCATCTAACAAAAAGCATTAAAACCCAGACTAGAGAAAAGTTAAATGAGAAAAAAAAAATGAACGTGGAGGTTAGTTTTGTATGTGTAATATATAACTTCTTGTTTTTGCTTAATTTAAAAAATGCATCCCAATTGGTGTTTAGTTATTTCCATTATTTCATTGTTAAACCATATTGCATATTTACATTAATAATAGCAATAACACATTCATGTTCGTCCTAACAGTAAAGTAATTAAATGAAAAGACATATTCTGAAAAACCAAAGAGTATTTGTAAATATTTATTCTCAAGCCGAACCCAAAATGATTCAATTTGAGACCTAGCCTAATAAAAATAGACACAAATCACATTTAAGTATCAAGATTAGCCCCACAAAGTCAACACTAATTTAAATTTGGACCACAAGTCTAAGCTAAGTTTCAAGTAGCCTTTCATCACAAACCCACACAAACTATAATGCTTTTTGATCATTTTAGAACAACCTCAGATGGCCAAAAGACTGTACTCTGTTTTACTGGTTAAAATTGGGTGGCAGTAGTAGCATTTTAACTTTCATTTGGTTTTCCAATAGCCTATACCTTAGATGGTAACAGTCCAATAAGAAGAGACTGGCCATGAAACTAGAAAGCTGCTGATGTACATAGGTAAAGGTGAGTGTAACAGCTGTCCAACCAGGATGTGTTTGTGTGTTTATTTAGGCAGCACACTTTTCTTTCAGATAAGAAGCTTTCAAGTAAATTAATGAATATATTATGGATAAGTGGATGAGCACAGGCATAGACTTAGCGTACTGTATCTAAGCGAGCGGTGCAGAACAATCACTTTGATCAAGGCCAGCAAGACAATCTAAACAGAAAGAAACCCTGACACATCAAATATAGAGGAAATTAGGGAATATAATGTCACATTACACCAATTACTTTTTCTAAGTTATTTTTATACCTACTAGCCACACAGTCAGCACACCTACCTCCTTGTATAGATGCAGATTGATTTTCAGCAGCTCACCCCCACACATAGCAAAGACTTACAAATGGATATAAAGAAAAACCTTCCTTCCCTTGCATATACCCTTAGGGTGAAGAAGGAATTCGTATTCAGTGAATGGTCCGCAGAGGCACAAGCCCTTCATATCCATTTTGTTTTCCTTGCCAGTGGCAGAAAGCTGTGGCCACTATGACCTTGTGATGAATGCAGGGCGCATTTCCTACAGTTTATTTTCATGTGCATGCATGTAGAATTAAATCCAAGATAAACAGGACCCAGGTCAAACTCAACCACTGAACACACAAAGTCTGACTTTTAATTTTCTGTGCAGTTATTGAAAGAAGGTTTCTCTTCTACCCACTGCCCTTTACTCATTAGCCCTGTAATCAGATCTTCTGTCCGAGGCATAAGATGTTATCAGTCATATGCAGGACATAAAAAATTCATACAATTCATAATGCATAAGACCTGTCATTTATTTATCACCTCTAAATGGGATTTCGTCTTTTCTCATTGGCGACAACTCAGAAGCCAACTTTTGTTAGTCTGACTTACAGCCATTTTAAGATAGACCCAGGTCTTAAATGGACAGGGTAGGTAATGGAAAAGAATCTAACTGTGATCAGAAAGCAGCAGCTTTTATCCTTAAAATCCGGCCAGTTTGATTGGAAGGAGCAGGAAACCGGCTGCGGGTAGCGGCTGAAACAGTTGCTTTCTGCTTATTCTCCTGAGCAGCCAATATAATTGCGATTAATTAGGCCTTAAAGTGGTCTTGTCTTTTCCCAACTTGGAACATGAGTCTCAGTGGAGGGTGGATGATTTGGGGATGGGTACAAGTAAATAAACACTAGTTGCTGGAAGACTGAAGGTTGTTTTTGCCCAAATGCATAAAGAGTCTGGCATACAACAGCATAGAGCCAGACCTAACTATAATATAATATAATAATATAATATAATAATTTTGTTTGGGATTGTAATAATGCTTTATAAATTGTACAGTTTATATGTAATATATGACTGTAAAACTCATTCGTACTAAGTGTCATTAAAAAATCTGATACACATTTAGCATTCAGATAGGTCACCTCAACAAACCAACCCAGATACAGTGTTAGCCACTCTGCACATGATTCATTTTGTATCTAAAGCAGAATTTATGCTCTGTTTAAACGGAATGTTGCTTGGTCAGCAACTTCAAGACCCCAGTTCTCTTCTCCATCCTTTGACCTTTACATTTAGGGACCATGCCATGTGGAAGGGAAGGACAGCAAACATGTACGCAGCTAAAACCACAAGATCAATGAAAGGCAAATATCAAATATAAAATGGACAGTTCCATCATACCCCCTCACAACTCTTTGAATTATAATTTTTCTTTGAGACCAACAAAAATTAGAAGAAAAAAAAGTGAAGTGAAAAGAAAGAGGTCAATTGGAAATCTGCCAGGTTTACACATAATGTCTAAAATGTGTGTCAATTCCTATTTGCACAATACCTCAAGATCTCAACATAGAATGTATTTTATTGCTCTGATTAATGGTTTAAAGTCACTGCCATGCTGGAAGGTTAATGCCTGTTCCAGTCTTAATTTATTCACTAATGTGGTTTAGTAGGAAAAGTAGTTACCTTGCACTTGGAAAGTGGGTTCAATCCTAACATCCTCCTTTCTCCCTGATTGAGAGTGTGATTGGGTGAATGTAACTCTTTTCACTAGTTTTCTAGTGTTAAAGTTATCCTGTAAAGTTTTCTTCTACCGGAGATGTAAATTTCAACTGATCCTCCAGAGTTGAAAAAGATCTCTCTGATTTTTCTTTAATTAATGATCGACTTGGCTAAAACTCCGGTAGACCACAATGTTGTGGTAGGTTACCTCCCTGCCAAAAACTTTCCAAGGTCATCATGATCATGTTTGTTAATGTTCCCAAGCAAACCTCTAAGAGCATTTGCCTCTTAAACATTAGGACTTGTTTTGAGAGATATGCCTGAAAATTACATGCACAAAACACTACCTGTTTTTTTTTTGTTTTTTTGCAATGTCCTGGTATCAAAATAAAGAGAGGACTCCTGGAAATACTCCAGAGGAATAGCATTTGCCATAACTATCATAGCCAGTTTCTTATTTAGTTTTATTTTCAAAATTGTATTATATTATAGATAGTGATTCCATGTTTTTTTTTTTTACAGTAAGACTCAACATACTTCTGTGCATCAAAGTGTTCATTCAGAACGTTTAAATAATGGAGTTAGACTGATGATTGGGCTGTTATAGAAAATCCCAACAAAACCATTAAGTTTTAAGATTAAACAAATCAAAAAGTGAGAAATAGTTTATAAAAGATGAATAGCTTTGGTCTGTCCCATTGTTTTGCCTTTTAAAGATAAATATATCTTTTTGCATTAGTTGGATAAGAATCAACAAGAAACACTTACGAGTGGTTGGCTTGTTGCAGTTATGTCCATGCCTAAAATACTGAGGATTTTCTACAACAGGTATGCGAGTCATTCCTATCACGACTGCATCAGATCCCGCCTCCAGAGTACATGGGGTAATGATCCCATGATTGACGTGATGAAGAGGACTGGCAGAGTCTTCCTCACCACTGATCACCGCTACAGGTCCTGAGGAAACAGAATAAAACTTATCTTATACTTCAAGCTACCTTTTATCTTATTCTAACATTTAAGGAAATGTAAAAAAAAATAAAAAAAAATCTGTCAAACAGTTTTTTTTCTTTATATAACAAGAAAAGAACGTTGTCAGATATTTTGGCTTAAAATTATATACTAAAATGATAAAGGGTATATCGCAAAAGCAGAAATTAAAGAGCATGCACAAACAATAACATACTCATGCCACAAAAATTGATAAAAATTGAGCTCTGTTCAGTAAAAAAAATATACCGCTTTGAGTTTATTGCATTATCCTGGGAACATAGTTGATAGGCTAAGGAAAAAAAAAACTGATTAAAAACCATCTTATCTACCTAGGTAAATCGTCACATTTTTCCTGTTTTAAAAATACAAGTGAAAAAAAATTTTTTTCTTTTGGTCAGTTTGTTTATTGTTTGTTACCTTTCTTAACACTTTTATAACACCATACCAAACAATACTTGCATCGCAAATGCGACTGAACATTTTCTACCCTTAGAACCTTCTTTGGCACTACAGCAAAGGTAGCATAGGTTCATGCCTCAGTTCATCGACTGGGTCTGACATCTTTAGGTCAACTGGCTCGCATGAGCCAAAACATTTAAAGCGAGACGCCAAAAGGTGTGCAAGAGTTTGGTTTGTATAGAATTGTTATAATTCCTAGATGTGATCGAAGCGACATGATGTTTTTGATTTGTGGTCAAAAGTGACTATTTGGTGTGGATGTTATTAAAACATCTGAGAAACTTCAAAACCATTAACTTACTTCAACTTTATTTATTTATAACACAAAAAGTATACCTATTTTCTATGATTTGTCAAATTTGATGAATCTATGATATAAAGATCATAATAAAGTTAAAGTAAGTTAATGGTTTTGAAGTTTCTCTGTTTTTCTAATTAAAAAGTGCATGAATGTATGCACATATATTTAATTGTAGTATCAACCATTTGCAAAACTGTGGTAATTTGTATATTTACATTTATATGAATGGCCACTGCCTTTAAGTTTAACCTGTAAACAACAGCTAATTTTCCAACTAATGTTCAGATAGTAAACTAAGGGCCAAAATCCGGTGAAAAAGAAAAAAAGTTTTACTTTTGTATTGGCTTTAGACAACAGAATGTATTTTCATAGCTGCAGGATCACACACGGAATGCAAACCAGTAAGTTAGAAACCCAGAAGGACAATGACAAAGTTAGTATTCCATGAAAAGTATAACCAGAGCCTTTGTTAAATATTGACACTAAAACCCAAAGTAATAAAAGAAATAGTTGAAACCAATAACAACCATTGGCCAATACAATACCCAAATTAATTAAATTAATTCCAAATGGGAAAAGACAATTACATATACATCGGTGTCTACAACAGTGTGTTCCAGTTCATGCAAATTTGTATCAACATAATTTAGCTATTTAGGAGTAGACCACCATTCCACAGGCTAGAGTTAACCTGATCAACTCTATGTGAAGAATATGTGTTGCATAGAATACTGGAAATGGTTACACCATATACTGACATTTGTTTTTGTTTGATTTACTCAGACCTGGACAACAAATCAAAACTGCATGTTTCAGATTGGCCAGTTATTCTTTCCCATGTAAGGCATACATGTGCTATAATCATACTGTCTAATCAGGTTCTTGATATGGCATACTATGGGGTGGGAAGGGTTATCTTGGAAAAGTTCTCAGTTTTTTCAATAGTATGTATTTGTTACACTCAACATGTTTTATATTTTCTACCTTATCTGTTTAATTAAAATGAAATGAAAATTCCGGAAAAAAGGCTGTGAGTCACTTTCCGCAAGTGCATTTCTGTCTGCAGTTCTATTACTAAGGAAGATAAGGAACCAAGAGAGGTATAAGAAATGAAGTCGACAACAGCATATGCAGTAGTGAAGTGGCAGTGAATCTGTGTACTTATGTTGAGCCTTTTCCTAACCTTGAATCTACTGTAGTAATCAAGAGGTTGTCTATCAAATTATGAAACCACGATTGCAGTCTGAGGTGGGGAGTGATGAAGCAAGACGTAAGCAACAATTTATTCACAACATTTGCTGTCATTGCAGGGTTTATACGCCTCAGTGCTCTCTTTATTAGAGAGAATTGCACATTAGAGCACAGGTTTTCACCGGGTGACTACCTACCCAACCACTAGGGAACAAAGACACACCATGGCTCTAAATCTCAGCTGAAGCATCAGGCCCGCCCACACTATCACAGAGCTCAGGCACAAATATTAGAGCACAAAATTATAAAAGTGTTGTAAAAAGTGTTTTAAAAGAAGGAAGAGACATTTGTTTTGCATATTAAAATTCTACATGTTTTGGTTTTTCATATAACGGAAGAATAAAAACCACTTTTGTTAGACTTCAGAGCCAAATCGACAAAGCCCTAGGGAACCTCTAGCTTCATTTAAAGTCCAACTGCTCAAAACTGCACAAAAATATTTCACCCTATTCCTTGCAAGGTAAAGGCAAATTGGACTTCTTGAGTTGGGAACATCTTAAAAATTACATTTACCTTACCTGGGAGATGAAAATGCCCAGCAGCATCCTAAATGAGTTTTTTCATCTTAGGTGCTCCTTTTGTGCGAAATGGATTTCTGCATTGGACATTTTCCCCCAGAAATGTCTATCACTGACAAAGTTCCTCTCCATTACACTAACTTCGAATCTTTGGCTGGAAACAATGAAAATGTAATGAGCTAGAGTTAAACATTTTCTTCTTTCAATCTTGTCGTATCTTCCCCTGAAAATGTACTCAACCCACAGTAGAATGACTTCAAACAAACCTGAGCTGGAGTTACTGGATGAGTCTATAGCTCCAGTGTTTAAATTCTATGGACTAAAAATAGTATTTTTGGACCTACAGAATCCATTTAAATATTATTGTTTGTCTACAGACTTAATTGTATAGAACAAGCAATTGTCATTATAACAATCTATGTGAAAAACAGATGATAATATAAGTACGGCTTGAAAATGTCCAAATATAAATATTTTGCAGTTAATAATGTTTTTTTTTTGTTTGTTTTTGTATAGTTAATAAGAAAATATTCTAGGCTTTTCTACATAAGATATTGTACTTATTGTGACTAAAACTAGCCAGAAGGAGGATAAATGAAAAGTAAATATAAAGAAAAAGAGAATATATTCTTTACCTGGTCATTTTTAAACAAACATTTTGTGCATACTACATTGGAATTTCTTTGAAATACACACAGTATAACGTTTGTTACTTACTTTGAAAAATTTCATATAAATATTTTGATTTGTATCAAACATTCAAGCATCTTGAAAAGACGATTTTCAGTCTGTGTTTTAAAAAAAATAAAAATATATTTTTGGTCTTTGAACTTTTCAAAAAAGCAGTTACAGATGTTTTCAGAGGGGGTCGGACTTATTTGTGGGCTTTGATTTTTTGCTGGATGCAAATAATTGTTAAATTGCAAGCTAATTTCTTTATAGAAGTAAAAGTGAACGTTTTTTGAGTATTTATCTTATTATCAGATAAGTAGCTGATTTAAACTGTCAGAAAATTTGTCATGGTTCTTTTAGCTGTCTAAGTTTCCTCTGTCTCCATATGTAATCCCAGTTTGACACCAAGATGATGAGTTCAGTGTTCAAAGGGAGCCACAACATCTGTTGTGGGACTTCTCGCTGTTTATATTGCTCAAAAGCTTTTCAGAACCACAGAGAAGCCATTTGAGGCACAGATAGGCATAACAGTTTAATTATGATAGAAAGAACAATTCACTGCTGCAGAAATGCAATATGTGTTTTACAAATTTAGATACTTGGTTGGAGCTACATCCCTACTGATAAGACCACTGAGGTGTATTGCAATTCTAAAAGCTGTTTAATATAATTGCTTATGTTGTTTGTTTGACTATTCTGTTTTAATGTGCTTAATGTAACTTATTCGCACCTTAATTCTTTGACAGAGACACATATTGCAAAAAATAACAATGTTCTATGTTTATGACAAAAACTGCTCTGATGTACACTCCCTAATTTGGCAGAGCAGAAGCACCATGACCAGGATTTTAGAAATGACATATGTTAAAATATTGCCCAAGCTTCAGAGACGAATAACAAGAACACTAGTACTTCTGACTCAAGCACCAGTTTGTAGTTGCCCAATACAGCAACAAACATCTTTTACCTTAGTGGTAAGGTTTGCCAGTTTTATAAGAACTTTTGAAATTGGTACTATGTGTACAACACTAGTTTAGGCCATCTGTAATGCAACAAGAGCTAAAGCAGATGTGACCATGGTTGGCCCAAGCACAAGCTTTATCAAACATTGCTGTCTAAACACACGAGACATACCAACTGAGAATCTGTGGCTCTAGAGTAATGCTTTCCATGGGCAGAGGTCTGACCCACAGAAGACAGAAGTTATAATACCACAGACAGTAGCTTCTTCCCTTTTGCTCCTCAAGTACAAACACCAGCCTATCAAACTTTTTGTGAGATATTTTTTAATTAGTCTAGTAATATACAAAATAAATAAATCATTTTCTCTCACACTGTCCTGTACAAATGTGTATAAACGGTATATACATTTTTTTTTGTAATTTGAGAGTTGAGGAGGTTAGCTAATTTGATTTGAGTTTTTTTTTTTTTTTTTTTTTTTTTTTTTCTTGTTTACCACATTTAGGAATGACCAGAATTCTGCAAGTGGATGCATTAATATGCTTCACTGTAATGCATGGGATTTTTTTTTATCTTCTTCTGTGTGTTGCAGAGTTAACAGGGTGCCTGACAGAAATATACACAAATTCCTCTTCCTAGCAACACTTTCATGCTTATCATGGTGCGTCTCAAGGTATTCCCAGGTGGTTCATGGGTAACTCTCAGGTTATTTAAAAGACATTCTGATCAGCTGCCTGAACCACTTAATCTAGATAAGAAATATTGCTCAGGATTATGTAATTCCTCAATATGTCATTTTTTAGAATACATTTTTTTTGTCATATTTGAAGGCCTTGTGCTTGCTTCATCTGATTATAACCGCATTTAGTTTTTTTCTCTATGATTCCATCAATATGACCAGAATTGAAGGCCGAAATATAAACTGACCAGTAAATCCTTCTTATTCTGGGGCTAGGCTAAACACACAAAGCTTCTCCTTAGCCTTCATAATTTGAAATCTGAAACTCCTTTCCTATACAGAACACTCCTGTTACCCCGCTAAAAGGGAAATTGGACTACAGCCACTGCTATGTGGATGGATTTGTGTGCACTACCATGAATTACAAGATTCTATTAAAGTAAAGTCGTTGATAAAAAAGTATAGTTTGGTCTAGATCATTGTTTAATTATTTACTGAACCAAATACATACAGCACCTAAATTATAGACTGTATAGAAAGCAAGAACTCCTTGTTACTTTTAACATTTAAAATAACATTTTTAGGTTAGTACATGTTTTATGACCTCTACTATAACCATGAAATTATTAAATAAGCCAAAAATACAAATTCATCTACTATCATTCCTAAGCAAGAGCCTGACCTTTTTTGCAAAAGCTAGAGTCGACATGGCAAGTTTGGCACTATTAGAAGCTTCAATCTAAGAATGTTTTCCCTAATAAACAAAATGAAATATTTAAGCTTTATTCTTTGTAATGTAAAACGTATTTACTGCATAGTCTGTCAGTATGTTTACCTGCTACATTATCCTACTTCAGACTAGCAAACACCTGTCTGTGATATACTCATGAAAAAGGCTCTCTAACTGGTAATATGTATATCCTGGAGGTCATTTTCTCTTCCTTCATCCCAATTGGGTTGGATGCCTTGATGTGACTGTTACCAACCCTTACCACGAATGGATTTAATTTGTTTCAAATCCATCATTAACTAAAAGTGGGGCCTTGCCTCAGTGAGTTATCCTTCCTGTGTTCTCTTGCTCATTTTACATGTCCTCAAGTTAATTCCAGTCCTAATTAACTACCTTTGAAAGGAATCCATGCGATAATTACCACAAGGAGGTGGAACGGAAGCAATCACACTCCGCACAATTTAGTCTCCCACCGCAGGGAAAACCCTGCAGAGTCACACGCTGCCTTCCGATTTTTTTTTTCCTTCTTCCCTTGTCCTAAGACAAGGGAAGAAGAAATACATTTTAAATTGCAGACATACATTTTAAAAACAGCATGAACTTCAATAGCGTTTAATAAAATGTAAAAAGCTCTGCCAGCGCACTAAAAGAAAAAAGTGGTGTGCAATAAACAGGTTAGAGGTGACTTTGGGTACGTTTTGTGTACTAGTAATGGTTAGGTTAAGGAATAGGGTCAGGGTTAGGCTATAGAAATTTATCAAAATAAACAAATATCAATGGAAAGTGTGTGTTCAGAGAAGAAATAATTAATACCAATTTCCTATTTATAATATATATTTTTTTTACAATGAAAAAACATCTCTTCTGCACACCGGACGTAATATGCGAACATGTTGGTGTACCACATACAGTTTATGTTGCTATATATCTGCGCTCCTCATGTTCAACATGGTAATAAACAAAAAATCCTGACATTGTTATTCTCCCTCAGTTCCCCCAGTACCCTTTCAGATTTTATATCTCTGACAGCACATTACCCTGTGAGCTCCCTCAAGACAGAAAAAGCAATTTTACATAAGTCTGAAAAGTGATGGAAAATTACATCATCCAGCAGCTGAGCTATCCACGGCCTGTTTCTTGGATTTATGACTGCAAGCTAGTCTGGTTCTTTACCAAAATCAAGACCCACACTTTATTAGACATAATGCAGCCAGACACAAATTGAAAACCACATATAGAAATCCGAGTTAATATTCATACAAATCAAACAAATTCCCTCTCGGGTGGGGTTTCTTTTTCTTACCTTCATGCCTGTGTAATCAAAAGGCCCCAAATGCAAAGATTGTGGAGGCATTGTTATTGAAACTAGCCAACATCATAAACTCGACAGCACAGGCGCACACACGCATACAGTACAAACATATGCACTGCACCATCAACGCACCAGACAGCTACATTTCATCTCATGGTATTAAAATAAGAGACGATTCCCTGGACGTTGAGCATCTGGCTGCTTTAATGTAAATAACAAAGGGCCACATTCAGGTCCTGCAGCCCACAAAACCGTTTAATGATATTCCACATCAGTACTGCCAGTGAAACCTCCGCATGCTAATGTGTCACATCAGCCTACAACCAACAAATGCTTCAGTGATGTGGGACTCCATGGGTAGAAATTAATAGGGATATACTCTGAAAGAGCGTGATTCATTCATCATGGCCAATGGGGTAGAAATCTGTTCTATTGTATATACATTTTTTGCTTTCTTTGACAGACATAACATACATCAGCAAAAAAAAAAATCTGTTCAAAAGCTGCATTGAACCTGAATTAATCCCTGTTTATAAATATTTATGGATGCCTCGATAGCTAGACAGACAGCTACTTCACTGTGCTCCTGAGAGAAGAAAAAATGTTTTCACAGTCTGCACATGGAACATGCACGGTTCACTGCACACAGTCACACACTGTAGATGTGTGTCACTGGACAGCTCACCAGGATGCTTAAAATCCAAAGACCCGACCACACCATATATTGCACAAATGGAAAAAAAAAGTGTTGCACTATTACCTGCAGAGTTCCTTCATTGTATTTCACAGTTTAAAGAAATGAAAGCCTGTGGCCACACAAGCTGCGTTCTACAGCTATAGTTGCAACAACAAGACTCCCATCCATAGACCATTATACGTACAGGGACTGTGTGGACAAGGTTACATAGAGTCAATATGGGCATCATTATTTTTAAAGAGCTGGTCTTTTAAACGGTTTTTATTGTGGTCAAAATAATTTTCTGAAAACAGAACCTACTTCATTCAAATGACTTTGTTCATTGCGCCAGTACCAATCCAAGGGAAAAAGAGCTGCAGTATGATACTGCCACCACCACGCTTTGAAAAGATTGTGTTTTGGGTTTCACTTAAATCCTTAAAACCTCCCATAAAAAAAGCCTCTTCAAAAAAATAGCGAGGAGATTATATGACACTCCAATGTAGAGTGAAAATAGACTTTGTTCTTTTCCATTATATTCTGTTGCATCAGTGCTCCTAGTAGTAAAAATGAGGAATGAAACATGAAGTAGTATATGAAAAAAAATCATTAAACATTGGAACTCTACCATGTCAAATTTGGATGCAAGTAAATGACAATTTTTTATATGAACATTGCAGCGTTTTCACATAATCTAATTTAGGGCATCAGAAGCAACATTCTTAATGACACTTCCGGCTGAATCATTCTACCATCAAATAGGAGTTCTTATTCTGCAGACAAAGTGAAGAGAAGTGTGTTAAGGAAAAAAAATAAAGGAGAAATCTGGGAGAAATTTCTCTGTCAATGATTTTTGTTCCAAAGAAGCCTATTTAGACTTTGCTGCAAAATCTTTAAGACCAGAATCATCAGCTTCAGACAGAGAGGTTTCTACTGCTGCTTATAAAGGTTCATGTTCACCGGCATTAGAGAGGATGAAGTCCAAAGGCAAAATAGCAGAAATAGGCGGAAATCTTTCATGAAAAAAGGACAAAGGCTACAGATGTTTGTTAGAAATTCAAAATCTGTGTAGATGAATATACCTTTTAATGACAGCAACCCTTAATACAAACGGTGAGCCTCAATTGGTGGGAAGTTCTTTTTAATTCACTGCTGCGAACGCAGAAGCTGACTTACTTCCAGAAGTGTCAACGATACGTCATCAACAAGAACAGCATACAAACATGGAAAACATAAACGTGGTCATGGATGTGTCAATCATTAGCCACTTAAAGTACTCAACAAAGAATGAAAGCGTCTCTACTTGGCATACAACGAAATAAGCAGAACAAAAATAGGCTTATCTCTAATTTATTGTGCTTAGTCTGATGTTTTTAAATAATCTCACTATCATGTTGGATAGAATTTCAAAGATTTGAATACTAATTTTGCCTTATCCTGATGTTTTGAAATGTTGCTTCTTAGCATGATGGTGGGCTCTACAAAAAGAGGTGTGAAATATCTGGGACAGTTTAAAAGAAAAAGCTTTGAAAATTTCATTGAGTTAAAGAGATCAGTACATTTCTGACATTGAGATGTCTTCCCTGGCCCTCAGAGATCTCAAGGCTCTTCATATGAACCCAATTATTCTGAAATATTAGCTCTTGTAACTCCAGGCGGACAGTCCTTTGAAGTCTCTGGTCATGCAGGGCAGTTTTGGATATTATTCAATGTAGGCAAAGTATCTAACTGAAGAATTGTTATGCCTGATCAAGTGTTTTTCAGAAATGTATTGAATTTAGGTGAACACCCTTTTATTGCTAATGGTCAGTTAGCTGTACAAGTACAACACACACATTAAGAAACCTTGTGCAAATCATGTTTATATGCATCTTCTGCAACATTAAACTCGGCTTTAAAACACCACTAAACAGGCTGGGGTTTAGAATATGTTCTGTTTTGGAGTTCAGGCTAACAAGCCTTCACCTAGATGAGAAATACCATAAAAGGCTTTTGATATTGCCAGAATTTATGCCATGAGAAACACCACAACTTATTTAAAATCTCCGCTATTTAAACCCATCTGATTTATTTTAGTTTTTTTATTACACATAACAAAAAATATTGTCTTGGGGACTCCAATAATTTCTTGGTTTTATTTCCACATGTTTTTCTTGCCTTAACCTCTATTTTCTTGATGAAAGCATTTGATTTCATTGAATAACTAAATTTAACCATGTCATTTTTAAACAATGAAAACATAAGGTAAAACTTACAAAGCACATGAAAAAAAAACCAAAAAAAAATGTTTCCATTACAAACAGCTATATTACAAGCTGCTACTTTAATAAAAAAAAAAGTTAAGGCTTGAAGAAAATGCAAAAAAAAAAAAAAAGTTTTTAAACGTTAATTTCACAAGTTAGTTTTCGTTTGTAGTTCTAGGTGAGAAAAAGAGAGCAAAAATGCTAAAATAAATAAGGAAAAGGATCCACAGGGGGTATGACATTAAATAGAGGGAGTACTTTAATTATGCTGATTATGTCTTCTGAATTTAAAAGCTCTCCAATCTAATTTCTTTACCATTTATTCCGAATTAGAAGTAGAAAAATCCATACTTGATTAAAGCCTTGGCCTACTGTTTTATATCAATCCATCAACTGTGATAAACTCATTTTTCTGCAGCCACCTCTCTTCTTTCCGCCCTGTTTTGTTTTGTTTTTTTGTTACAATTTTCCGATATTGCTTCTTTTTCACTCTGTGCCATATTGTCCAGAGTGTCTACACACAGCAAAAGTTCAACTGCAGCCGTACTATTATTGATTAAAACATTAAATACCACCGGAATGACAGCAACAGCAATTTATAAAAACCTAACTTCCTCAATCAGGATTTTTTTTAACTGAAAGAACTGCTGTTCCATCACAACTTAACAAGGTATTTTAGACTCATCATTTATTTCATCTCTCCCTCTCTCTCTCTCTGTCCCTGCCTCTTTTGTTTCTTATTCCTGTTTTTTTTTTTTTTTTTTTTTAGCCCCGGGGGTCTTAATTCCTGCCTCAGTACTTTCACAACCTCCCTCCACTGGAGGGTTTACTACCAAACATATTTTTTTTCTTGTATCCCGTAAGGTAGAGTTGTAAGCAACCGGAGACAGGAAAGCAGTCGTGTTGATGTGCCTGTCAGTCAAATTACACCCTTAACCATGACAAGAGCACAAATCAACCTTCATACAAGGCTCCCTAATGTAAACCTTTCCTGCACACTGACTGTTCATTTAGTTTGAAATTAGCGGGTGCAGAGGAGAGTCTTAGCCGAAACTGCTTTCACATTGTCATTTTTGCACTACAAATGGGGACAGACAAAGTATTGGTTTTAAAATTTTAATAACATGTCCATGCATTACCATTCGCAACGTGAAAATACTAATAAAACTGCATCCTGGGACAATGTAATTCAAAACTCTGTGAAATATTTATTGTCCATCAAATCCTGTTTCAATCATAAATGCCACTGCAAACACAATCAAAAGGCTTAGTGGCTGTTTGCGGACTGCAGTTTTCGAGCGTTTTCTTTGGAAGTTTTTGGAAAGCAAGAGATCTTTATCTTCTCCACAACATTAATACAACAGACGAACTGAGACACAACGTTCTCAATGTCTTCTTGAATAGCTTCGCATTACAAATATTACACTACACATACAAAATAATTTTGTAACAAATTATTTCATGTTATGGTAATAAATTCAAAAGAGGGATTAAAAAAATACAGCTGAATGTTTTTAAAATTGTAACAAATAATCTGGCTTTTGCATAGGAGCGTCACAATTTTGCACTACAACAGTCTTTTCACAGGATTACGTTGCTGCTATAAGGCCGTTTGTACATAATCACAGTGTAGAGATTTGGCAAATATATCCACCTCCTTCATTAGAGAGGTGTTGGTATTTATCACAGTTTGGTGACTTAGTGTTTTTTTGTTCACCAGGCAATGTTTTTTTCTTTTCAGAGATTTCTACCAAGTATAATAATCATGTTTTCCTCCGAAAAGCATGAGTGGCTTACTAATGAAACTGGGGTGTGATATTTTATTGAATGATGTTTTTTTTTCTTCCTTTCTTTCATTATTTTCTGTACAGATTCTGGTAGTCATTATTATTTAGATTCCGGGTTTTTAATTCTCGCTTGAAGCTACTTTCTCCCTTCTGTATCTTCTTTAGATAATGGATGAACAGAGATGAAATCATTCCTGTGTTCATGAAAGAGTGTGGCTCATTCATGAACACAGGGATAAAATTTCACACATAACAGATAAAATTTATGTTCATGGAGCAAATCACGCCGGATTCTCCTTTTTATAATATTCCTTCTGTGGGATGGTATTATTCTCAATCATTTGGGATTTTTAGCGGGCAATATCACAGTTGCAAAGGTCTGCTTAGATACAATATTTGGTAAGCTATAATAGATCAAAGGCTGCAATAAAGCTGCAATAAAGTTGCATAACTCTCCAATTATTTCCAGTAGATAGTTGATTGCTTGAATATACCATTATGTATGTTAAACTGTGAGTCAAAATATATCTTAGCTACCAACATTGAACAGCTCTCGGAGAATGGTTTGAAGACTTTTAATTTAAAAAAAAGACAGTAGAGATGGGTCGATTACAATCAATGTGTGCAACTTTATACCTATAATAATACATCATCTGTTGACAAAGGGAATGCACGTAATTTATCATATATATGCTATGCTTTGCTTTAAAATGTAATTTGAATGTTTCTTATTTTTGAAAAGAAAAAGTACAATTATGCACAAATAATATACTCAAAGTATGCTAACTGTGTTTGCTTGTCTTGGTCCTCCAGTCCCTTTGAAACCTTAGACAAGGTTTACGGATAATTTTATCGTTTAGTGAGGCATCCATCATCATAAGGTGAGTGAAACATCTTCAAAGTGTAACGTGAAATTAGTTAATGTTATTACTGGGTCATCGGTAAGTCATCTTAGTCACAGTTCTATCGATTTTGTAGCAGTGACGTTCAGCTTAAATGGAACACTCAACTGCGGTGGAAATTACAGGTAATTTTTCAGTACCCCTTCTGACATCAGAGACCCATATATTCACTTTGTGACAACCGTTTTTCTATTAGCTTGTTGGTAAAACCTTTTAGTACGAATTTATATAATTTGAGGGATTATAATTGTGCAGTTGTGTAACATATTTTCCTCTACTCAATAGAATAAATCAGAGATTATAGATTACAATATCAATTAGCAATATTGTATTTATTTTTAAACAAGAGAGACCACAACCGTGTGACTCTTCTGTTATTTCTAACTTGCAACATAAATTCTGTATTTTTCATCCCAACAACATCTAACATTGACATCTTTAAAATTCAGTCCCGTACGCTGTGACTCTGCAGAAATGTATTACTACCTACAGTATCAGACCTGGTGTCCTGCGCCGCGATGTAGGACAGTGATAGGTAACGTCCATCTTCTTTATACCAGTGCAAGGGCATAGCTGTAATAGGATGTATTCATACACTGGTAGTTTGTCCACCTGTGTGTATAGCTAATATGATCTACTGTAGACAGGTCCCTTCAGTAATAGATGTGTAGTGGGATGGATATATACATCAAAGGGTGAATGCGTGATGCAAGTGACAGTTTATGTATCGAATAATTTCTGCTCTTGTTTCACCTACATGTCCAAATATCACATAACCACTGCACCCTGCTCCACTGTAGCACCTCATGGTGAGGTGCTACAGTGGGTGAAAAAGGCAGACTCTTTAATATTTTTGTCAGACTCCCTGCAGACTGATGGCTTACAGGGGCAGCCAGGCGGGGCCCGCAGCCAAGGTTAGCAGTAACATCAATCTTCCTTCATTTGAACCTGAACACTGTACTGCTTCAATCAGAAAAAGGACGCCTCGACTTCACAATTCCCCTCGGTTCAGGATCGAGGTTTCCATGACATAATGCCTCAAATATATCACTGAGTTGGCAAACTCTCAACATACTTTTTTCTTTGGCTATTTGTGATGTCATTTTAAAGCCGATGATTTTATGAAACTAGATAACTACTGCCTGTGTTACAAATGGTAAATAGCTCATCTGAGTGCGGAAAAACGTATTAATCATGTTATTTTTTGTATATAGTTATTCAAGTAAAATTAGAATACTGAAAATGTACCTTGATTCAGTAATCAAACAAGTCAAACACATAATAGGTAAATGTACCACAAACTGTCCGATATGATTAAGTCTTCCATTTCTGTTCATTTTGACTGACATACACTTAATAA
>JAVLVB010000557.1:4676453-4701460 GCA_032876305.1 Orestias chungarensis | reverse complement strand
TATATATATATATATATATATATATATATATATATATATATATATATATATATATATATATATATATATATATATATATATATATGTTTTTTTACTTTTATTTTTTTTGTTTTTTATTTATTTATATATTTGGCATCTCACATTAACTGTGTAATTTCAGGACTGTGAAGACATCATTAACTTATGTGAAAAGCAAACTGTAGGTGGACTCAGGAACTGTGAAGTTAATACTAAAAGATAATTTATTTAGAGGCTTAAACCTAGTCAAATAAAACAGAGGTAGTGAATATTCCAACCTTAGGCCATGGTAAATGATTAATAAGGCATAGTGTAAATATTATAAGACCTATTGCTGTTGAATTTGATTCATTTAACTCATAACAAATTTCTTATAATTGTTACGTAGTTACCTAATTCATCGCAACAAGGAGCAAAGAATTGTAGGTTATGCCATGTATTAAATTTGTACCCATACTGCATGAAACTATAATACATAAAGTGAAACAAATTCACAAAACAAAAGGTACACTATAAAACATGAGTTATGTGTCTTTGTAGGCATAGCCTAAAAAACAATTTTGGTTTCTTACCAGCTATTAGTTTTAATATCTAAACTATGCAGATGAATCCCTAAAATATCTGTATAAAATACATATATTATAAAATTACTCTGGATTGGAATTAATAAATGTAATATGTCATTTGGCTTTAAAACCATTTACGGAAAAAATTTAGTTTGTTATGTTACTTTATTTCATTAAAAGGCAAATACTATTTATATATTTTTTACCATTATGAAACTGAAAGATATTGTAATATTGGTCCATATTTAACCGGACCATTTGTGTCTTTGCAGCTAGCAAAATGAACTGAAGATGGTTCATTTAATCAGTTATGTGCTCAAAAGGAATAATGCAGTTGCAGGAACTTGGATTCCATTGTTTACGGATCCTGAGCCTGCTAATGTGCTTCCCTATTGATGGTCGCCACAGGCAGTTATCGGAAAGCTGTGCATAAACTCACTCAAGCGAAGTCCCAAACTGCAGAATACTCATGCCTGCCAGAAAAGCAAGATGATGTTATATAAAGATGTAAGTGCCAGGTCTGAATTAACATAATGCCTCACACAGCTCTGTAAATAAACATAGGAAGGGAACTGCCATGAAGGTTGTTTGGCGGTAAATGAACATTGTTGGTGATACAAACGTTTCCCCTCACAGTCGAGACAGGACACATTACAAACTTCTTTCCTGGTAGGTTTCTTGTGTGGGTTGCATGGTAAAACCAGCCCCAGCCAGAGGAATTAACCAAAGACGTTGTTCTAGATAAGTAGAATAAATTGCTAATTTGTTAATTTGAACTGTGGCCAAATGCATGAGTCGGCAATCAAAAACGCAGGTGACGGCAAGCTTCCTCTAACATGTTTTCCAAATCAGTCTTGATAATACTATTCAGCTAAAAAGTAACATCACTAATATCAACCCCAGGTGAACTGGAAGGAAAACCTAAAAACAATATTAGGCTTCTCCCATATTCAGAAGTCAGGACCAAGGACCCTGGAATGTATCAACAGATACCTTTTGCCTCCATATTACGAACTAAAACAAAGTACTTCTCTGTTGGCTAAACAAAGTTGTACAAAGCATTATCAGTAACATTTGTCAGTAAATAAATACATTGTTTTTTTAAATTATTTATTTCGTAATTCATTTTACAACTCTTTGACAACCCCTAATGCTATTTAATAATTCTTCCATCCTTTTGTTTCTGTTTACTTCTAAATAATAAAACCTATCAATGATTCTCCTTTTCCTAAGCTTAATGGAGTAGCAATTCTACTTAAATTCTTATTTTTTTGAAACAGAGGTACCTGCTTGTCAGTGGAGTCAGTAGATGTACAAAAGGAAAACAAGAAAAAATATTTCTATTAAAAAGGCTCATGAACATGAAGTAGTGTGTGATCAAATTATGTATGCAGAGATGCTTTGTTATCACTTAACCAAAATGGTGCAAGTTGAAGTTACCTTATTGAATTTCTTGATCTTTATCAGATCATTCAGTAGGCTCACATATTATAATTTACTACAAATGTGATTAATAACTTTATTCCATAAAGTTTAAGTTTAACAACTTTGTTCAACATTTGAGCATTATCCAAAGCTTGCTCAAGGATTCATAGAGCTTTATGTACAAGTGTATACGGACATTTCAAACAAAACAAATCTCAAAACCTGTCTAAAGTCAACTGCTGTGGGCGACACGTTTTGAAAGAGAAAACATTATTACCCGCAGTGGCCTGTCAATCAATGTCATGGGCACTGGGAAGGGGAGGCTAAATTTAACTTTGCTGCAATCCACATGAATACACGTGCGTTGCTGTAAACGTGCAAAACGGTGGACTCAAGGCCGATGCGCTCTCACAGCACAGTCCCTTCTTCCTCGAATCAAATGTCCAAACACTCAATTTGATAGAAACTGCTAGAGACGAAGCAGAATGTTCCTGAGAACTCCAAGCACAGCGCCAGGGATCAAGGAACGGCTGAAGAAGAGATGGAACAACTCAAAATTCAGGTCACCCCATCTGACTTATTGTGACTTCTTGGGCCAAAGAAGGAAGAGAAGAAGCAAATCACCTAATACAGCCAATTAGACTCCACCAGTCATCCCACCCCTGGCACCCCACACTGCTTTAGCAAACCCACCACAGTGCTGCCATCAACTAAAGGCAATAAAGTGAATGAGCTGGCTGTAAATGGGCTTTGTGCTGGAGCTTCGGACTGTCAAATGGAGCTCATCCCGCTGGGAATACAGAGCTCCCATGCTGTCAAAGCAAAATGGGCGTCCAGCACCTTTAACGCTAACGGACAAAAAAATTGTACAGCAGAAAGGACAGCAGCAGGTGATCATGGACCGGGAGGACACTTTCAGTTTATGGCCATATTGGATCGATGGTTGCCCTTGTGATAGCTGAAAAAAAAAAAAAGAGTGACATTATTAGTGCTCTGTGTCAGAATGTCCTGGAAGAAAAAGCCATCCACCCAGTAGGAGCTTTGAAATGACACCCTTGCCTCACAACCAGCCTGATGACTAAATCTGACAAAATAGAATGCTGGAGTGTTTTTGTAAAATGGAGGATGGACCCGCTGCGATGAGGGAACAGCCAGCACAGGAGAGAAAGAAAGCAAAAGAAGAGACATTAATTTTCTAGCTCAAGGTAACACAGTGTTAGAACACCAGGTTTGGGCTCTGCAAATGTTCACAGGTTCCTGTATTTTATGTATAGCTGTGTCTACCTTTAACAGCTGTTCAAAACAACCTCATGAATATTCAGATGTTTTTTAAAGATTTTTATTTACTTATCACTCTTTAATCTTTTTCAAGCAACAACATTAATTAAGGAGCTTGATAAGCTAAATATTTTTTTGAATTTGTAAAACACATGCTATTGGATGTTGATAGTGTAGCTTCTTTATTTGACTTTAGAATGTGACTTTGAACTGCATTGTGACCAATTAGACTAAGGGCACAACAAAAATACATTTGTCAAACACAAAGGGATTGAAGCAAGACATGAATTTACAACAATTGGAAAATACTATATGTTGCTCATCTTTTCGTCAGCATATGTTCCCTGCAAAAACCGGAATAAACTTGTTTTTTCTAAAAAAAAAACATATATGTTCCTTTTTGATATAATCTCTAGATCATGCAACCTGCTAGCTAGTGAGCTACTGTTGATGGTTGAAACTGATGGTTTAAACATCCAGCTCTGGATCCACAGCACCTCATTTGTAAAACATTTTGGGATTTCTGGTTACAGTTGAAGCATTATTTCAGCTTTTGTGATGTAAATCAGCTCCAGATGTAAAGTAACTTTTTTGCCATTGCAAAGCATCATATGAAATGTCCAATGTCCTGAATTAACTCAAGTGATTGGTTTATTATCAGGCTACTAGTAAGAAATATAACCATTTAAATTATTAGCTGTATTAGCTGTAAATTATTAGATGTAGCAGGTTTTTAACCCTTAAGGTACTGGGAATGAGAATAGAATAAGGTAGAATAGTTCACTATGGAAAAACCAAGGATAACACTGAAAAAACTAATCCCGATGATGCAATGATAACATCTTTGAAAACAGAACATTTGACAAATTTCATTTTAATGATCAACTAGCAATCTGCCCAAAGTGCACAAAGTCTTTTCAGCAATGAGCACAGGAGATTGACAGACCCCCAGGGCACTCTGCAGGTAAGTAAGCCAATACATTTATGAATTTTATCACACCGCAACAACCCAGAAAATGTAGGCATTTAGTCTTGGCGATGTTCCAATCAAACATTAATATGCTTTACATGACTTGGAACAGGGTGCAGATGTAAGTGAGAGACAGGCTGCTCATTCAAAATTGGCTGATCTTCTAAGATGTTTTTAGTTTAGTGTAACCTTTCTGTGTTAAGAAGCACACTCACAGTGTCTGAACAATTCCAGTTAAATTCAAAAACACTTTCCCTAAATTATATAAAATGTTGCCATACCTTGTGGCCTCTAAATGTCTTTGGTCGCAAGGATCTCTTGAGGCAGAGCGTGTCGCAACAAATCCTCTGACTGAAGACTGTTAGTTTGTGTCAGTCTTATGACTATTTTGGTCCTAGGACTAATACCATGTTCGGGATGACCAACAGTTGTTAGCAAGTACTGCTAGCAAACCTTAATTATTTTTGTCACTCTTTTGTAAATCTATGTCTGGTTTTATGGTTAGAATGACAGAACAAGGGACATTGAAGTTAAAGGTATGGAGGAATATCTGAAAGAAGTGTACAAGTCTAAACCCTTCCAGCCACACGGCATCCAAAACCCCAAGCAATAATTGTCCAAACATGCAACCCCTCCACCATCAGAGCACAATTTTGGGGAAAATGTGCATCAAACCAAATCTAACAGATCTCCAAATCTTCTTAAATTTAAGCAACATTACATTAAGCCAATTAGTTATATTTTACTATACTGTAACAAGTAAAAGCTTGTTTTACATCTAAAAGTCATGTTTAAAACATTTAAATGTAAAAATTTAAATTCCATCTATTCCTAAAACTAAAATACAATTAGGAAAAACAGCCCAAGAGTTCAAAATAATAATTTACGCATTAAGGGTTACACCATCAGTTCTCCATTTTTTATTTTCCTCTTTTTTTCCATTCTGAACTAATCCCCTCTTTCTCTTTCTCAGTTTTGCTTCCAAAGTCCAGCTGTTTTGTGTCATGCAAGGCACTTGCAACGGGAAGGTTTGACCGCCATTTAAATAAACATCAACAGAAAATGTCAGAGGGGGGCTCTGAATAACACCAGGGGCTTATCCACTCTTGCAGCTTTAAAAGAGAGAAGAAGAGCCGCCCAGCTCCATCATTTCTGGCTCTCTGCATGCTGTTTGAATAAGTAGCAAAAAGCCATTTGGTTTGGGCGGCGTCCACTTTATGAAACCCAAAAAGGGCCAGGCTTCGGTCTGGCTCCATGCTCCTCTGGAAAGATTTCTTGTAATATAGATGTGCTTTTTTTGAGGGTTGACTCACTGGCTCAGCCTTTGCGCTTGCTTTCATTCTAGATGTCATTCCTAAAATTTCAATACAGTTCATGTGAGGATGCTTTAAATATATCTAGCATCAAGAGTTGCCTATGTTCTATGAAATACTAAAAAAAATGCTTTTCCGGAGCATCATCCCTGTTGGATAAACAGTTTGCATAAATGACATAAGTTAAAAATATCTCCTCCTCTAACATAAGTCATCCCACACAGACCCTAAAATCAATCAAACTCATCCCAGTTGTTGGCTCAGGACCCCGGCTAACGCTTCTTCATAGCTCTATCCCCTCTTCTCTCTGTTTCTCAATTCCTTTTATATTTGCATTAGAAAGCTGTTGGCAGCACTTGCCATTTTGTTTCCAAAGTGATACCCATTATTATTCTAGTGCCCGGGATCAAAGAGACACCAAAATGAGGCTTTTTTAGACAGGAGAAAACACCAAGCACCCCTTTCCTGCTTCTGTGTACTCAGATAGAGTCTGAGGCCCTACGAGCCAGAGCGGATGTGACTGACAGAATGGGAATACACCTCCTACTTCCATTCCTGGAGGAACGGCGGAGGATAGGATGAGGAGGAGATGGGGATAAAAAAGAGAAAAACTGTTTCAACTATAACAACAAGAAAAAGGGCAAACTTGTAGCAAAAACCACAAGTCTCCATCCTGAGCAACATCTGAGCAACAAAATCAACACTCTGCATACGTAATTTGATCACACTACTGAGGCAGCGAGGCTTTGACTTTGTATAGGCCTTCTCAAAACATTCCCTTTGCTAAAACACAGGCTAAAATTGAACATTTCACGTCAACCAACAGCACGTAATTAAACTGTCCAGCAGCCTTTTAGAATTCTTCATTACCTGAATAAGAAACATGACACATGTCAAAGCAAAATGCTTTGCAGAAAAGGTTTACTCTCTGTTAAAATCGTCAGACAAAGAAAGAGTTTGATAGATAAAACGGTTATGTTTCTTGTGTTAAAAAGAAAAGGTAAGACTCTAGTGAGCAAGCCAAATGGATAAGTAACAACGCCTCTGATAAATCAGTCAGATTAACATTAACTTACAAACACTGTATGTTGTAAATATGTACCTGCTAAAAATAAAGACGTAAGACTCATCTACTATTAGTCAACACATGGATAGATGCACAATCCATGTTTTTGAGCAGGCCTGATGTAACATCTTATTTGGAAGAAAGTAAGGTACTGCAAAGATATCTTAGATGATCACTGAAAGATTAGGATACGTTGCTATTTTAGCTAGACAAAATACAGTTATACCTGGACCAAGCGGTGCAGCCCACCTTATTTGCCATAATGAAGCAGTATATAGGAGTTAATCCTGGAACAGTATATATATATATATACACATATATATATTTTATTTATTTTATTTTTATTTTTTTGAAGTGCTACTTGTGTTGCAGATACAAATGCTGCAATTTAGAAGGCTCAACCCTTCTGCTTTTCAAGCTTGGCTATACTACTGCTGATTCTTCCATGTTCTTTCCTTGGCTTACTTTTGGCAGAGGTTAACAGCTGTTCACCAAAAAGTTCTTATAAAAGGTCCAGTTTTGGTGGTACTTTGCCCAACTTGTGAAACCATCAATGTCAGGAAAAGTATGTTTATGTAAACGGGGGAAAAAGAGCCTTCAAAGTTCATCTGTTTGGCAATAATCCACTTGGCCTGTATCACCGCTGGTGATTTTGAAAGGGATCTTTCATTTTCCAATGTGAAGGATTTGCAAGAAGGTTATTGATGCTGGAGTTGGGGTTTATTTCACAGTCTAATTGTTTGAAATGTAAATTAAAATTCTGTTCGACTGCTCACGCTACTCAATCAGTGGGATTAATCACTGGTTTAGTCACAGGTCCAATTCGATACAGTGCACTTACTCACCCTTCACACCCGGACAATTTCTTCTTAAGTGGACACATTCCTGGCTCCCTTCCTTTTACTGTAAGGGGGGGTCAGATTGTGCCTTTTTACGCGATTCTGCCCACATTAGCATCTACAGTTAATTATCATAATTTGCTCAATGGCATTGCTTGAGTTTGTAAATTAGTTTTACAATTGTGACTAATTATCAAGCTCAATAAGTGGAATTGGTGCAATTGGACCCCAATGGAGCAGAAACACAACAGGCGGAGGAGGGATTAAGACTCTGGGGCGAGGCATGAGGGACTGGCTATATGAGGGATACAGTAGCACTACATGCTAATCAACAAAGGATTATATACAGATGGTGCAACTGTGGCATTGAATCGCAATGCTTGATGTCTAGTGATCTGCAGATGCACTCTGGCAGGAACCTTGAGAGGTAGCCAAAGCTTGTTTTTCCAGTTGCTTAAGTCGATTAATGCATGAATAAAATACAGCCTAAACTCATGCAGGATTTTATCTAAAATGACAACCACTCATACGAGAGCATGCAAATGTCTTCATCGCAAACATGCAAATTAAGTAATCAGAGCTGGCCAAAGGCAAAAGCAAACTAAGCGGCGGCTTAGGGCCCCAAGGCCACTAGGTGGCCCCCAAGGGCATATGGAGGCTATATTGAGGAAGGACCAGGGTAATAGAAGTCAAATGTGAGCAATAATAGTGTTTACCTGTACTTTTTTAAATTAAATCTTTTGCACATAGTTTTAGTTACATACACTTACAAAGCCTTAAAAGTGACTTCATTTAATTATTCATTGTTTGTGTTACCATTTGGGTTACCTCATTTCAGGTAACTTCCTCTATAGCAAGTATTTGGGTGATATTTATTGTTTGCTTTATTCTGTTTTTTTTTTTTTTACTAGTCTGAGAACTGTTCATAACATGATACAATAACATCTGTTGTTTAAAAAAAAAAATGTTACAAATGTAACGGCAATTGGTGGTTTGTGACATAAGAATTCAGATTAAAAATAAACAAATAATAAAATAAGGATGAAGTAAAAGTACAACAGGTATCTGCTATCCATATACCGCTGCTTACCAGGCACCAATATGATAGTTCGGCTTTTTATAGAATTAAACAAGAAGACATTATTAGCTGGTTATAAACTGAAGTGATGGGTAATGCAGAAAGGTAAATTAGGGTTTATTGTAAACAAGAAAAAGGGCTTGAGCACCCTTTGAGACAGCTGAGCAGCAGTGCTCAGCAGTTAATCCCATGGGGGAAAAGGGTTAGTCATTTTATAATTATTCAAGTATAAGTTTCTCATAATTGTTTCTGAATGTTGCTGATCAGGAATGTTCTGTAAATTGAACCCAGGCCACTATTGTAACTAGGTGTGTTATTCTTTAAGATAAAAAACCATATGTGGCAACCTGGACATGATTTATTACTTATGTTTCTGACTATTTTGCCTTCGGAGATAAAGCAATGGCATAATTTCAACATATAACACATTCGTGTGTAAAGACATGTTAATGCTGTTAATAGAAATTAAACAACACGTCTATAGCTGCATTAAATTTATTGTAGGTAAGTGAATGATTAACAAGTGATATTGACTAAAATCGAGGGCCCCAACATCCAATCCTTCTTAGGGCTGCATGGGGGCTTTGGGCCGGCCCTGTAAGTAATGTTATTCTTGGTTAAAGTTGCTTTATTACATATATTATTTGGCTCAGCTCATTACAAAACATCTCTATCTACATATTAGTTGCAAAAAGCTCCAGGAACGGTTTTGGTGATAAACTTTTTTTTAAATGTTTTTAGAAGATGTACAGATTACTCTAATTGCTAATAATGTTAAAAAGTGTTTTGCTGAGTTATTTAACTTCTCCCCTCTCACTAGTACATGAAAAAACTGCAACAGCACACACAGAACAAAAAAATAGTACAACATCTAACACACCGCAGACCACTCTTGCATGATTTAAGGTTATTTTGGATTACTGTAGTTTAGGACCGTAACACTGAGATTAGGTCTAGAGAAGCATGATGACAACTAAGGTTAAAATAATAAATCAATGGCAACAACAGATGATCGATTTGAGAAACCAATATCTATTTATGAAGCTTGTTTATTTGATTGTTTGACAAATAAGACAATAAGACAGTTGAGGAATGCAAGGAGCTGAAACACAGAGGGAACAGTAAATCTAGGTAAATCTTGGGACCGACAAAAGCACTCACTAACAAAGAAAACACTAAAAGGAATGCAAACTCACTATTCATTATTAACAGTTAAAAGAGAGAAGAATCTGAATATACTTGCTAAAACCACTACTAACTAGAGATTTTTTGATATTTGCACAGAAAAAAAAAAGAAAATATATTTAATGTTTTTCAATTCACCTGGAAGAGTGGCTGTGGACTGATCTCCCGCTTAAAAAAAACCCCAACAAAAACAAACGGTGTCCTTTTACATTTTGTGTTAACCGAACACAATATTAAACGAGGGACATCATACTGACATTCAAACATGTTGATGGTATTTCCTGGTATGAGCCTGCTCTGCTGCTTCCTTAATTGATACAGCTAGGAATTCTGCTCTCAAATTGAAGTGCGGTTGGGTTAAGATCAAGGATAAAGTTATGAAAAACTCCAGCAAGCCTTTGAATAAAATTAGGTTGTTCAAGATCTTTATAAAACAAACTGCAGCAGTGTGGTTAAAATAAAAATGATTTTACACAGAAACAGACAACAATCCATTCACAATGATCTAAAAGAGTAATTTCTAATTATTGTAAATGCTTGAATGTAGTTGATCCTGCCAAGATTACCTTAATCTGGTATTAGGTTTAGGTGCCAATTAATTTAACAAATACGGCAAGGTTGGTTGGATTTTTTTTTACCTCAACAACAATAAATTAATTAATTTGAAGAATGCTTTTTCTAGTGTCTTTCTGATTAAAAAAATGTTTTATGCTTTAAATAATTTCTTTAACAAAAACAGAATGAATCTGTGACAAGCCAGACAATGTTTTTTGGTACAATGTATTGTTCCACTATCATGTGTTTTGCAACAATGCTTACATTTCTCACTCTTCATCAGTTTTTTTTTTGCTCCATGTCTATTTTCATCATCATCATTGTTCTTTGAGAAAGAGAAAGACCATTTTAACACAATGCTCCTGAGCCCATTATTTCCAATAGCTTACAAAGCACCCAGCTTTACGATAGCACAGCTTTAGATTTGTCCGCATAAAATGCACTTTTCTACTTGGTTACATTTTACTCGTGGAACAAATTTCATGCCGACAGACATAGGATCATAAATTCCAACTTGGCACTATAGGACAGCATTTATGACAAAATTTATGTTTGTTGCTTTCAAAAATGCATATAGTGAGCTTCCTAACTGCCAAGAAAGAAAATGATGCTAAAGGTGTTGAAATATCTAGTTTTTTCTGTGTGATTGCTTTGTTTCAAAGTCGGCAGGAGCACATAATACTCCTAAGGGAAAATATAGATGTTAGCCAGAGATTTCAGAGCATGCCAGCTTCTTTATTTGGCAGAAAGTCATTTTATTCTGCATTATCATGTTACTAAACATGAAAGTATTTGTAACGCTTGTTAAGTGTAATCCATCAGTATTGGGATAAAGATAAAAACAGATACTCTTTTCTGTCTGGATTAGGTGCATTTAAATAACATCCCAGAATATATTTTTTGTTTTCTTTATATTGACAGATGGAAGAAGAGGACCATCCTGAGATTAAAGGAAAAAATCACCTCAAGTGTTAAAATAATTATTAGTTAAATTCATGCAAAACTATGTCACCCTGCGATCAATCTAAGGCGCATATCCTAAAGTCTGTGTATGTTGGTTTCATGGTGACCTATGAGCAAGTTTTTTCACCCACAGTGTCACAGTGACAGAGTCTGATTCAAGCATGGAGATGTTGATGCACTATGAGCTGTGTTGCTTATCACCAGTTAATGCCAGACATGCACAGCACAGAGAACATTCAGCTAAAAGACGCCTAATAATTGAGGGTGGAGCAGTTATCTGAGAGTCTGTTATGGCTGTTATTTCAGTGCAAGCAAGACAGTCCAGCCTTCTGAAAGGCCAGACAATTTGCGCTCCAAATGTCATGTTGCGTGAAGGCAAACATGGCCTGCTGATAGAAGGCCATGGGAAAGAGAAAAGCTCAGATTAAAGACATGTCAGAAAACTATTCCTCCACAAACCTTGTTATGGAACATAGACAATAAGGTAATATTTTTGGTCTCAATACAATATGCTACAGATAAATTGTTGTCCCTTTCCAAAGTATTAATTGTTAATTAAAAATGTTTTGGATTTCTTATTTTTCTTCTTTTTTACTTTTCTTGTCAGAGTGTGGAAGGAAATTAGATTTCACCCTCAGTCACAAAGACAAAATCAGATTCCAGCTTTAGAAACGTGGATTTTATCTTTGCTGCAGCAAGGGTACAAAACATATTGCTGCCAGTCTCTCATCTAGGCTACCGCTGGGCTTTACCGTTACTAGAGCAAAGGTAGAAGTCAAAAATCTTTGTCACATCCTGCTGCCAGTAGCCTTTGCAGATGGTCATAAAGTGACAGACTTGTTTGTTGAGAAATGTTATAGTGCTTGATTTGTACTAATGGGCCAAATGTATGCCTACAACTTTGTTATCACCATGGCTACCACTACCAACCTGAGACATATATACATCACGCTTAAAATATACTCTCAGTTGACCACTCACAATGTGTTTTTGTCCAATTGTGGTCAGCCATGTTTAAACAGATTCCTCGATCTTCTGTTATTTAAAGTCATTGGTCACCTGATTCAAGTGGACAAAAATAGCATTCCAAATATCTTGGTTATAATAAAACTTTTGATCTTGTGACAAACGTTACATTGGAATGAGATATATCTACTAAAATCTAGATTAATTTATGATTCATAAGGATCTTGGTTGTTTCAACCTGTAGCTGAGTGTACATCTGTAAGGGAGATTTTTTTTCAGAGCCCATCAGAGCCTGCCAGGGGGGGAAATATTCAACCCCACAGTCACAAAGGAGAGTCAGCAAAGCAGCTGGCTCAGCCATCAGCTAAAACCCAGCTGAGGCAGCCTATCAGGGTTCCCTGAAAGCCTTTCTCCCCCTCGTCCGCTCTCTATTTTCTGCCATGCTTCTTCTCCTCTGGCTCTCCTCTCCATGTGCAAAGAACCTGCTGTGTTCAGCAGACTCCGTTATGCTGGAGCACTGTTAGCCTGTTTGTTTAGCTCATCATCACTCATCTCTCTTGGGCTACACTAAGTTTATCTTCGTGCCAGTTAGCTGCCATGACGCTCAAGCACAGAAATAAAGTCACTTTGCCAGGAGGTTGAAGAACAACATCAATACTATAGGAAAATATTTCAACTATTGGATTGTCAAATGCACTGAGAAACTAGGAGGAAGACGGAGATGTATTTAATCAGTTTCCTTTTTTTATAATGATGATTTGGTCAAGCCAACAACCCATTTCAAACTAATGAACTGATGAATGAAAAAATGCAGATGTGCGTAGCAAAAAGTCTAACAACATACACAATTTCTTTACACAGTGTGCACAAAAAGTAAGAGTCCCAACAACTTTGGGTTAAAGCATGCATTTCTCTAACATTTGGGTATACCAATATTCCTTAATAAGTTTGCTGACACAAAAAAGTCATATGAGCAAAAAATGAAAACTGAACAAAGACCGTTTTAAATGTTCTGTAAAATGCAATTTAAAAAAAACACAATAACTACCAAGTTCTGTCCTTTCAAATAATTCACCTGGACATTAGTCTGTCAGATGCAAAATGAAAAAAATCTCCTAAAACATTATGACACATATAATTAGGCTGTGTGCAAGTACAAAGCCAGGCTATCAGATCAAATACGAGAATGCTTGAACAAAATACAAGACGATCTGTAAAAAAAAAGTAAGCTGAAGTGGAACTAGACCATGCAACTTGAGAATTACCCAACACATACTGGTATATTAACCAATTAGGGATTGAGAATAAAGAATTGGGAATTACTGGGCCAACGCCCATATCTCAATGTCACTGAGATGCTCTAGGATGACATTAAGGAGTCTCGAAATGCAAAAACGTATGAAAAATCCCACCGATTACAAACATTCCCTCAGATTTATACCAGATACTAATTATGTTTAATCCAATGATGTACGATTTGTTGTACAGGGATTTGGGTGTATTTTTTTTTCTTCCATTTATCTATTATCTTTGTGTTTATTCAGGGAATATGTCAGGGGCAGCAGCCTAGAGAGAAGACAAGACTCCCCTCTTTCTAGCCACTAATGCCAGCTCGTCTATTTTAATCCCCTTGGATTCCCAGGACATTCCCCAGTCAGTCAAGAAAACCTAGTTCCCACAGTTTGTTCTAGGTCATCCAGAGGGGCCATACCTTGCTGGAAAAGGCCAAAACACCCCACCAGGTGATGGTCCTGGAGGCATCTTAACCAGACGCCAGGGCCATTTCAACTTGCTCCTCTCAAGTTGGAGGAGCAGTGGTTCCATTTTCCTGCGTAAGGCTTCTTTATTTAGTTAATTATTTATGTTTTATTTATTATTGATTTGTATTAAATTAATATAACATTGCACAAATCCATGATACCTGTAATTTAACTGAATTCGTTTTGACAGACAATAATTATGTTATACATCATTGTATTGTATTTAAAAGAACTGAATATTGTGATTGTCTAATTAAATTGTCATTCAATTATTGTATGCCATATTCCAGTTGCATGGGCTGGGTGAACGCTAGTTCCAATGCCACAAACAAAAATACAAACAGCGCATTCTGGTCAGCTGCATGGGGCTTTCACTGCTTGTTATAGTCATACATGAAACAGATTTTAGTAACTGAGATATTTAAGATAGCAAAAAACAGGATAATAACAAATAAAACACTGATTTATTCCGACAAATTTCAAGTTTGCTGTCTTAAACGATATTATATTACTTCTGTGCTTTGAAACATTATGTAATCCTAAATAGCAACATTCGGTAAAACATTTCCGATTTGTAAGGTTTTCTGGTGGACCTGCAGAAATCCCCAGTTGAGGCTAAGTCTAGCTTTTATGGGAGAGTCACAAGAAGAAAACCATTTCTGAAATAAAGAGAACAAGACAGATTTAAATGAATTGCACACAACCTATCCAAATTTTAACTACATTTCTAAACTGATTCCAAATACCTTTCTCTATGAAAACAATGCAATTATGTTTCCAACTTGTATTAGATCAAAAAAGGGGATTACAGCTGTGTATATCCAAAATCAAATTGAAACAAATTGTATGTTCAACATCCAACATCCCTGTGTTCCTGTCAGAGCATGCACATGCCCGACACAGGCACAAGAGCTCAAATTCGCTGCATTGAAAAAAACTATAGGGTTTTACCGCACAGCACAATCCCTATGGAGCACAATTCCAACAGAGCCATGCCATATTTGATGGGGATTTAGTTGAAATATTTCTCCTAGATTTGCGCTTGAATACGTGCCCAAAGAGCTGTCCTAAAAAGCTGTAGCTCTATAGCAATCCTATATAGACTCTGTGAACATGCTGAGATACCAACAAATATATAGCTTATGGCCACTTATTGAATGGTTTTGGTTTAGGTAAACTGATCTGCATAATATATTACCTGCTTAGAATTAAAGAACGCAATCAATTCTAAATGAGGTTACTGACCAAGATTCTCTGTCTTTGATGCACCTTTAAAAATATTTAGTGACAATCAGCAGAGATATGTAGCGCAAGACTCATGGTTGCTCTGGTTACAAGCGGCAACATTTCCCTTCATATGCTGCCGTCTTACAATCTCCAGCCACTGCTCACCTACTGTTTCCGGGTCCTGCGGCACTGACGCACACCTTGTTCAAACTCCAAGCATTTCAGGACTCATTAGGGAAGTGTTAAAACTGTCGCAGAGACAATGTGGATAAGAAATGTGACTGCTCAAAAGACTGTGACCTGTAAAACTGACATGATGTGCTGCCTTTGAAGAGACGGTAATGACCTCTCATCGCAGGGGGACACACTCTCTGTCTTCATTTCACACCCTCTTAGAGCATCACAGATGGCCTTGGCATTTCCTTAACGGTCTCTGGAGTCTGTCATGAAAATGGCTGCAGAATGTTTGGATCTTGCTTTGCTTAGGAAACATCTACAAATGCATGCAGAAGACAAGATAACTCTCGTTATTTGTAGCCACAAAGTTACCAGCCGCGTGAATCCAAACACCAAAGGGGTGAACCAATAGATGTAATTGTTCTCTTCCTCATTTATACATATATTTTCTCAATCTATTTTGCACCGCTGTGTACTAACAATGCTATTCCACGGGTTAATACACAGGTTAATGAGGTGGGACAAGGCCACTGTAAAATGCTTGTAAAGCAGCCATGCAGAATAATTCGCCTTGCCTCAGAAGTGTCAGCTGCTGCATCTCCCAGCTCTTTAATTCATTCAAATGAATTTTGTTTTAATTGTTCTAGCCGTGGTGCTCACTAACTCCATTAGAGAGGAAACGAAGGGTGGGTGGTGGATACGGAGAGAAACGTAATTGAAGACTGAAGGAAAGACGACACCAATGCTGGTGCCTCGCCTGCATGAGTGCGTGCACACCTCTATAAATAATTAATCCCCTTGTTGTGATTACACAACAATTATACTCTAGAGCTGCAATTTTAACCAACCTTTGCAAAGCATGTTCTCCGGCCATAAAAAAACTATCGTAGCCAGTCTCATAGGAGTTTAAATGGGAACTGATGATAAGCTGATGGAAACATGGGACTGGGTGATAAGTGAGGAGATGGCAGAAATGGCTCATGCAATGGTAGTGCTGTATATTTATTGAAAGGGGAACCAAGATAACCTAAGGCAGAGATTCTGGAGAAGTTGCGCTGCGATGATGATGTTGACTTTGCATCGATGAGGACAACACATACACAAAATACTTTTTTCTCTGTAAGAAAGAAGAAAAACAAAATTGCACAAGTTTCAGGTAGTCCTTAAAAAACATTAATACATTTTTTTTTAACAGTAACATTTATTTTTGTACGTGAAGAAATGCTTTTTTTCAGGGCTAGGTTTGATACAACACAAGATACAGATTACATAGTTATAAGCACAGCTCCAAAGACACCAGAGCAGGCTGCTGATGCAGCCTACGGGCTCATTCAATATCATCTGCTGCTGACATCTTAATGTGTTTTTATATTAGAATGTTTAGCAACCATTTAACATTACCACACATTCATTTTAAATTTTGTAAGGTATAAAAATTCAACTACCTGACACAACATAATATGGCCACAAAACAATGTTTAATAGACTAAAAAAAAATATAATGGGTTGTTTTTCAAACATGTTTTAAAAATTAGAACCTGACTTGTTGTTATGATTGTTAAATGTTTGAAAACTATGATCTGCTATCATTGATAGTTGTTTTCTTTATTTAATCTTTTAATCTTTCTATAAATCAGCAGAAGAGGCATTCTTTGGTTTCATTCAGCCCTAACATTGTGAGCGGGTCAAAATAAATATTTTGAATGCTCTCCAATTTTAAAACAAAAACATTTCAATGTGTGGCAAACATTTCCCACCATTGGCCTTACACTGGACGTTATACTGGGTCAAATTGCCAACCTAACCAGATAGACACTGTCTGATCCCAAATCCAGTTTTATGCTGCCTATGTCGTTTCACCCCTACAACATTTCGTTCCATTGGTTTTTTCAGAGTTAGACTATATAGCTTGGAAAGCTAGAATGCAGTAGGATGTTGCCACCACAATTAGGACAGCGTGTTCAGGGTAAAAGAGTTTTCCAAAGTCTCTTTTGACAAAAGTAACCTTTTCTCCGCTTGCTGCATCTCTATACGTCTAGTGAGAAACAGGTCTTTCTTCCCACAATGGCCTACTTTCTGCCACTTGTCTAACAGGATCACAATGGTGAGGTGCATGACTATTATCCCTCAATAATCAAGCTTGATTATACACCAGAAATCTGATTACTCCATATTGTTCCTAAAAGGTCAGTTCACTGTCACTCTGCAGATTCATTAGTGGCTGTAAAGATTTCTAAAAGTAAAATTGGCAAATCTTTTAGTAATCAGGCTCAATATCTGTGGAACTAGCTCCCAGCTTTAGTCTTTGAGGTGGACAGCTAGTCTAATTTAAGTTTATTCTTAAAACTGTCCTTAGAAGGTAAAGAAGACACCTTAATCCGGTTGGGGGAAAAATTCAGTCTGGTAAGATGGTTCTTTGCTCCCTCGTGTCTCACTCTAAAGGGTTTGGTTATCCTTAGCTATTTCTGTAGTTATGCTGCGATTGGCTTAGGCTGCTGGAGGACAATCTGTCCACTTCCCCTCACACTGCTAGTTTTTTCGTCTATAGTCCAATGTGCTTTAGTTGCAGTTACTACAACTGTTACCATTCTGTTTTCTCCCAGTGTTTTTCTCTCAATTGAAGCCACACCTGGCCTGTCATTCTGTTAGCCTTGACACCTTCCATTAAGAGGACATTGGCAGGTGATACTGCCAGCAATTTAATGTTCTCCATCTGTTGCTATTAAGGTTTTACTCTAGTTTAACTAACAAAGTATATGTAAATCAGTCACTTTGCTTATTGTATTTCCTGTCTTTTCAAACTCCTAATCTGTCATGGCCAATGCCTGCTCGTAGTAAGCCAGGTTCCGCTGGAGGTTTCTTCCTGTTAAAGAGGGGTTTTTCTTCTGCAATGTTGCAACATATAAGCTTAGTAAAAAGGATTTCTCTAAAGTCATCGACACAAAATAAGCTTTGGTCTACTGTCTCTTCATGATGGTCCTGGAGGAGTGATTTTTGTAATTCAATGACTCGATGTGATCTGCTGGGTTTACTTCGATTTGCAGCACTTTAAACGTATTTGATACTAAACAAAATATGACAAACTGTTTGATAACTAGGATCAATTTGAATGCATATGTGTTTGGAATAAAATAATTTTTTTTGTGAAGTGCCTTTAGAAGATATGTGCTGTAAATTAAATTAAATTGTAAATTGAATCATATAAATGCCTTTAGCTCTTCCAGTATTAGCATGTAGTTCTAGGCATATTATCAGAACAGTTACCCAAACTGACATTGTAGGGTACATTTTAATTCTAGATTTCATATAACTGAAATACAATGAAGTAGTAGTCTGCAATTTGTACTTACCAGATGGAAAAAAATAATAGTTGAGAATACTGTAAACCATAGTACAATTGATTTCGTCTTCTGTCATAAATTTCACTTCTGATTCATTTTGCCTTAGAATATTTTGTCCCTGTATCATTTATAAAAGGCCTGAGCGGCTCTGAATCTAGGGGAACTTTAAATCATCTCCCCTGCTGCTAAAGTGCTAGATTGCTGTGCCTTAAGTTTCTGAAAGAACACTTCTGTCTAAGCAGCATGGCACTACGTGGCACTTTGACATTTAAACTAGATCAGTTAAATGAAAAGTCTAGTAAGAGTGAACCAAACTGACCACAGCAAACAAGTGTCAAAAAAGGGTTTTTAGGATTGTCCTAAAGTGTTATCTAAAATAGTCAAAATAAGAGTAATAAAAAACATGCAATATCATTAATACACTAGAACACACCATGAATCTTTGTGATGACAGCCTAAAAACAGAAGAATCGTCATGCATTAATTTTTTTTTAGAATTATGATTAATCTACCTATCTTATGAACTGGCTTTATTATTACATCTTCAGTTGACGCTTAGACTGTCTACTTTGACCAACAGCTCCAAAAAAGAAATTAATTTTAAGGAAAATGAATTTGCAATGGCCTAAGACCTGATATCTTTTACAGTAGTAGAAAAATAATACATGTAGAGTTTAAAAGCATGTTTAAAATTGTAGGTAAATAAATAAATATATATAGTAATGTTAAAAACTCTAAATTATGTGAAGCCTAAGTGCAAAGTAAAAAAAAAAAAGGTATTTTTTTCGGACGCCAGATACATCCATATGATGCTGTAATTTCTTCACTTCATCTGTGATTTAGCCAATTCATTTCAGTATAGAATTTGCTACTTCATGATGTCAATACAAAAAAGAATCCAATTCTGTACAGCGTAGGAGTCGGCATGCGCCGTCCCACATATGGCTGTTACATAACAGCGAGCTCTTTCCTGGGCTCATGGCAAGAAATTCATACTAAATTAAGCTGTGGTTTAAACAGGAGCTGGAACCCCTAAGAGCTTGCTTTTCCTTTTCAGGATTCTGATTAAAAGATTTAAGCAAGAATTTCATCCCTAAAAATTACCTTCCCACCTCTTAGTTTTCTGTCTTACGGTACGAGAGCAAAAGCTCTCCCACATGTTGAAAATCAAACTGGACTCGAGTTTTTCATAAAATATTTGAAAAGTATGATTTATTTTCATAAGAAAGTAGCTTTTTAACCACAACATCACTTTAACTGGCTCTTTTTTTTATTATAATAAAGCAGGCAGCATTTATAAATGTTTTATGCTGACACGGTGAAGACAGCAGGGAACCATAAGAACTGAATTACAACACATGAAAAATGCCGGCCAAGCTGACTCAGCATGTACTCCAGAGTGGCCTGGTGAGACACAGTCTCTTAATGTTCATTAACTTAGGAGAAAGCATCAACGGTATAGACCAAGTCCATTTCGAGGCATCATCTAAACTACCTACAAAATGAACACAACAATCATCCGCAGAGTCCTCAAGGAAGAGGGAAATACTTTATGGATTGAAAGCTGAATAAAATTTTACGGCAGGAATAAATATGATCACGTACTGGAGGAAGCTTACATTGAGAGTCTCTTGGAAACGGCCTGGGTCTACGCAATATGCCGGCAAATGAAATATTGCCAACAGAAAATATCAAGTAAGATGGAGGCTAAAAATGGATGGTGATGTCATATGTTTCTTGTGATGCAGCAAATAAAATCAAGCTTTTAGAATAGTTAGCTCTTACTGGTAAAAAATGTTTAAGCAGTGCTAATACGTATATATATATATATATATATATATATATATATATATATATATATATATATATATTATTATTTTTTTTTTAATTTTTTTTTTATTATTATAATTTTTTTTATTATGATGCAGCAAATACAATCAAGCTTAAAACAGTTGAGCTTCACATCCTGCTGGGGTTTCAGTCTATGAACCTTTTAGCTGGAGACCAGAAAAGCATATCCTCAGACAAGGTCCTCTCTAGAACGGGGAATTAAAGGAGTGATAGGTTAGAGGGATCAGTCAGAGGGAATTTACTGCTATCTTCTGCTAAAGTCTGTGATATTCTTTTGGGCTGTGCAGATTACATTTAATTTGATGGTCTGCAGTGGAATCAGTGCTTTGACAGTATTATATCGTGAATAACTAATAACTTGCCAAAGTAAAAAAAAAAAAAAGAACATATTATACTAAAGCAGGGTCAAGGGTGTTTTCAATGTTAGTGATAACACAGATTGAATCATGGAATTTGACACATAAAACTAAAAAACCCTCTAAAAAATAAATGTGAAGCGACTCAGCTGTTTGTTGGAAAAGTGTAACTAAAACATGAACTTTCAGCTCATAACTGTCACATTTCTATTTTTGGCATGCAGAAAAAAAAAAAAAAAAAAAAGTATTACACAACATTTTGCACACCTATTTTCCATAATAAAAGTAACAGTAACATGCTGTTATGTTTCTGTTTCTTTAAATCCTAAAATAAATGCCATTTTTGATGTTTTAAAATGTTTTATCTATGTTAGGAAACCGAAACTATTAAATATAGATTTGAGGAGTACAATCTCAATAACATATAGGTTAGGCCAGAATGCAATTTGCAAGTTCTTGAGAATCACATTAGAATGTTGTCCACTAATTATTTATTTCCCCAAATCAATTCCAGATTTCATAAATGGTGCCCAAAAGATGTTTGAAGATACTTCTAACCATCCATCCATCCATCCATCCATCCATATACACGTATGTATTTGCTAGATATTACATCCACAGGCGTGACATTTTTTGGGTATCTGTGAACAATAGGTTGGAAGCAAGAGTACCCACAGCGACTCTAAGCATTTACCCATTTGAGCATTTGAACCTGAGCTGCAAGGCTACAATGCTGACAGTGTGCACCCCACAGAAGAGTCAGGTTTCCAATTAAAACATTTGCAACAAACTAAGAAACAAATCCGATATGTACTGAGTTGCCCCACTTGAGAATAGCACCACAGAGCTGCACCATCTCACAAAACATGTTTCCACACCCATGCTATTTTGGCCTTATTCTGACATATAGAAAAATGCTATATTAAGCTATTGGAAAATTGAGGCTGTGTACTAAACTATTGATAGCTAGGAATTTAAAGGAAAGCTTCCAAACACTCAGTTAAAGTGCACTCAAAAAGTGCATCTTCAGCCTTGGCCTTTCAGTAGTAGCAACAAACCTCAGCACATCTCCACACCAAGAACACAAAACACTAAACTATTAGCAATCTAGCACTGAATGCCCAAAAGAAAAGAAAACGAAACAAAAAATGTGTACTGGGAAAGCAATATCCACTGCAGCAACTCTAGGTCATGCTAGCACTCTAAATCCATTTAGAGACTGATGGCAGAGCTGTCAAAAACTCCTTAGGATGGATCTCATGCAACTTTGAATGCAATAAATTAGTAAACAGTCCCCACTTTTTGCTATTTTGTTTCCAACACAATCTCCAAATAGACTAGAAAAAAAACAAAACACGAAAGGTTGCAGGCTGCATCCAAATCCTTTTAGGGTTTAACTAAAAGCACTGGCGGTCTGTGGCCTGATACATCAGAGACAGAAGTGGCTGCAAAAAAAACAAGAAAGAAAAAAAAACACAGAGTGATGACAGAGATGATGGGGAGATAAAATTTTCTTTTCTAAAAGCTTCCCTGCTTTTCTGGGAAGAGCCACAGCCAAGCAAGGGAGAGTGGGAGGCACTTCCTGGTGGCCCTGTTGCTGCTGTCTGGCAGTGCCCATCTGTCGCATGTGTTCACGAGAATGAATTACAGCCAATTAGGATGACAGCGCTGCAGCAACTGAGCAAAGGGTAAACAGTGTTAGTGCAGCAATAGCACAAGTTTGTGTATCTGTGACAATGATGATGGTAAGGATGCTTTCCTTGAAACCTTCCTTCTTCAAGTTCATTTTAAAGACGGTGCAATGAATAACCTGGATTTTAGGAAGCTTGGCAAAGACTTGTAACACAAACTAAAATCATTAAATAATCCCAATAACTTCTGTTAAATATGTAAACTGAAGCTTGACCTTCGTGCAAGATTCCCTGTCCAAGAGCTAAATATTTTGTAAACTAAACATATCTTAAAGGAGACACAAAAGAGTTGGACACTTCAAGCTGCTATTGCATCCTGTGTTTTCCAGTATTTATACATCATTTTGATAATATTTTTTACTATAACAGATTCAATCACTTAGAGTTAAAACCCAAGATTCTGTATCTCAGAAAATGATCACATTGAGAGAAAGATATATACTTGAAACCCATGGTGTCACACCATAGTCAACTAATTACCTCAATAGAGCTGCAAAGATTTCATGAGTCTCTTAATTGGATTTTACCGTGGGTCATATTTCAATTATAGGGGAAACTGCTGTCATATTTCAAGATGACAGTAATTGACAAACTCCACAGGGACTGTAAGCCAAGTAAGGCAATTGCTGATGTATACACAGAGTACTGTATCTAAACATGTTCATAGAAATGTGAGTGGAAGAAAAAAATTGGGTAAGGAAAGGTGCACAAAAAACAGGGACAATCGCGCCCTTGAGAGAATTGTCAAGAAAAGTCCCTTCAAGAATCAAAGAGTGGACTGAGGCTGGAGCCAGTAAATCAAAACTTATTACACACAAACAAACCACGCACTTGCGTCTTACCTGGGCTAAGGAGAAAGATAAGGGTGCTGTTGTTCAGTGATGTAAAGTCTATGTTGAAAGTGCCAGTTTCCCAGTTTCTAGCACAGAATCCAGGTTGTTTGAAGGCCACAGCTAGTGCCGATCCACAGTATTTTCTGAACTTCACAATTAACACAGCTATTTACCAGAAATGTTTAGAACACTTCACGCTTACTTTTTCAAAGAGGTTTATAAAAATCCTGATGTCACTTTTCAGCAGTTTCCCACACTGTCAAAAATACCAAAAACAAGGTTCAATGATCATGGTGTTAGTTGGTGTAATTGGGCAGCAAACTGTCCAGTAAAGCACAATAACTACGAAATGACACACTAAACTAACAATAAATAAACTGACAATAAACAGCACAGTATTAACTAACTATAAAATCAAGTTGGAAAGCTTGTAAAAAACTATTTCTTATGCTTGTAGTTAAGCCAAAAATTATTTAATTTTACCAACATATATTGTCTCATTTGAAGTCATTGGAAGTAAATATTAAGGCCACTAGAGCCGTAATCTGAGAGATAATGTGAGGAGGGAGCTGAAGATTAGGATGACGGCGAGAAGGGTTGAAGGAGTAGGTCTTTTTTTTATGGTGTATTGATCCTTCTGTGTTTGTGTGACAGTTGATTTTAGCCTTAAAGTCATTAAAAGCATGACTATTGATTATCTTTAAACAACCCTTAGCTATAAGTGTGTGCATAGCTGTATGTGTTGTGTGTCTTTGTGTTGGATGATACAGACTAGTGACATGTTTAAGTTGTAGACTGTCTCCAATGTACATGATCGGAAATAGGCATAGATAGAAGAATGATGTATGCAACGCTATTATTAGTTAAAAACAGCAGTTAAATACAATTCTGCTAAAAAGTTACTATTGTCTCTCACATGTATGCTCTGTTTATTAAAATATGAGATAGGTCACTTACCTTAAATACCACAGACAATAAGGAATTCAATAACCTTCTGAAAAGGTTGTGTGGTGTTAAGAAATATCTTGCATTGAATGAAATATTTCAGTTTGAACTCTGACAAGGTCTCAGTAACATTTAGAATACTAAAAATATTTTAGACTGTAATATAACTCTTAAACTAAAACTGTAAAGAGTAAAAATGAAAATTCGTATAATATAAAACCCAATGCCCTGCAGATGGTACAGCATTGAAAAACTGACATAGTTCTTGTGTTAAAATATCTGCTGAGAGTAAGAAACACTTCTAAAAACCATTGATTGGGAACCCTAACCCACGCTTCTTCATGGAAATGAAAGTTTGAACTCTTGAATAAAAGTGCACAAATAAGGAGGATACATTTATAATTAAAAGTTGATAACAAAAAGAAGTCTAGTTTCAGTTTGTTTAAAAAATATTTTGTGTGTTGTGTTTGTTGTTTTGTTTTGCATCTTAACATCAAAAAATGCCTATCCTCAATTCTCTCTACTCTGTTCTCTTTTTGGTGCTTTGTGCCAGTATGGACATATTTCATGTAATTAGCATGAGGATTTTTATTGAAAAATGTTT
>JAVLVB010000557.1:4639794-4676353 GCA_032876305.1 Orestias chungarensis | reverse complement strand
GGGGGGGGTTGGCTGATTATCCCCAAGCCTGGTTAAAGTAATGTAGCAGAGAAGAGGGTAAGTCGGCCCGACACTCACATCTAGATCATAGACGCTGGCAGACTGCTGCAGGGTAGTTGTATGTGGATACTACATGTGCGCAGCACTATGCTACAGGGCATCTCTGAGATTTTTCCACCTGTCTATCTGCATGTCTGCAGTACAATTTCAAAATAGTAAGTCAAAACTGTTAGAAATTATCAATCAACTGTCCAGAAAATGCCAAAAATGCTCTCCTTTTTGACAACATGAGGTATGTTCCAGAAGGACGTTCACCTAAGTACTTTCAGTTGCAATAATAACTAAATGGCTGTGACTAAATCTGATTAAATGGGAAGGGGTTGTAAAGACACATTGCCTCCCATGTGGCATACTGCCAAGGTGTTCAAACTGTACTTCCTCTGACCTTGACAGAGCAAGGGAGGTTACATTGCTCATCATTGCAATTCAGAACATGTTTATTCAACGAGAAACTAAAACCAAGTAAACGAAAATTATTTCTTGGTAACCACTGATATGAGCAAAACATTCCTTTGAAAAAAAAATAAAAAATCACATGACCTACTGTTTGTCAGCTCAGACTATAAACACATGGTGACTCACGGGAAGTGAAGTGCTTTGAAAAAATCATTTTATGAACTAGTTTGCATCTACTCTTCTATGAAACAGAAAGTTGCCTCTTGTGATTGCATACATTTTTATGCATTGGGGACAAGTTTTTCTCATTTTTTAACATCAGTGTCTACCTTTCCCTTTTCTCTAAAAGGAAATGTAGACGACCTAGAAAAAGGGCCAAAGGGATTAGTTGATTTCTAACAATAAAAATATATAGATAGGATATAAAGTGTGGGGTGAATTCACATTTACAATAAACCCGTTTAGTTGATAGAGGAGAAACCGCATAAATTCACAGTTCACTACCTAGACAAGTTATCCCTTAACGAAAATTATTTTTTATTAAATAAAGGCTTTTTATAACATATAGATAGGAATGCCCAGCTTTTATATAATTTATTATCATCTGGCTAAATCTTTAACCCAATAAAAAGTATAGTTCATCATAAAAACAACCCCGATAAGAGTTTTAGATCCATACCTATGAAGAGTGATACATTTTTACACATTTTTTGCAGGTACAACTTTCATCATCACAATAAATATTACATGTTTGATCAAATTTTAAGTTCATATTTGTCAACCCTTTACTGATATACTAACTTTGAGTAATAATTTGCGTACTGATAATATTTTTGTCAACCAATTTATATTAAATACACTACATAATAAACTATAGTTTAATAAAAGTATTAAAACCAGTTTTTCATGGAAAATATATTTTAAGAACCGTAAAAAAACTGTATTCTATTTTGTGACATCATTTATTTCGTAAATGAAGCAAAAGCAGAAAGTTACCTTGTTTAAGAACCATCATTATTTAACTACTTTACTTCTTCCCTGTTTCCATCACCTGTCACTTTCTCCCGACATCCATACTGTATTTCTAGTCAAATCGCAATGTTTAATGAGCAGCCGAAAATAGCACATGCATCATCTGCTGCTCATGTAAACACTCAGCAGCTCCCAGATGAGCCAAACACATAAACAGAGTCTAGTACAATATGAAAGTATTGTTGAAACCCAACTGGGACCTTTAGGATTAGCTCAGGATTACATAAAAAATAAAAGATGCCAATAACAGATGCATTATAATGAAATGTAACTAATATACGCAAATATTTTCAACCCTTTAAAAAAAAGCGGCGTTAGCAATAGAAAAGGACACAAACATAACGAAAAATTAGGTCAAGTCTGAATTTTCGCCTCATACAAATGTGTTTAATTCATTTTAAACACCTCTTTTGAGCATTTTTATTTTTACAGAGAAAGTGAATGAAACTCCTGGATTGCGTCCAGTAGCATTACACCTAGGTATTCCAGCTCCTTTTAAATATTGCAGACATGCTATACAAAATGATCTGGATAAACAGATAAGTTGTTTCTGCAAATAACACAGGGAAAGATTCTTTATGAAAATCTACAAATACTCAACTGCGAATCTGCAAGGACAGCATCATTGTTTCTTTATCTGTCCAGGTAAACATTGTGCAGTTGACCTTTGATGAAAATTACAAAGAAGGCGAGGACTGAGTTGATCTACTGACTTTCACTTTGTAATGACAAACATGTTGAGTGCCCAATTATATTAATTGCTAATATATGACTAAATAATGTTTAAAATGCAAAGTTTTGGATAATGATCTCAGCTTTTTAAATATAAGCATATTTCCACATGTTTAGAAGGAATCAATCTATTAAAAAAAACTCATATTAGATTTAACAAAAGCCAAGCCTAAAGTTCAACTCTGATTAATTATTTTCAAATTATTTTAAAGGAAAGAAAATGTTATAGTTTGTGAAGTGTTTGACTTTAACTGTTGTGGCATGCACAAAATAAGCTGTCTTCAAAAACAAATTCTGCATTAGACATCATTTATTAAAAAATAAAAAATTAACTCCCACTGAGGTGAAATTAACTTTTAGGTCCAGGCCTTAAAAAAAATACTTCTGTAACAAGGCTATGCTTGAGAATACAGTCTGACAAATATTTTTGGATATTAGCCACATTTTTATTAGCAACAGGGGTGAAGTGATTTACCAAGAGACTATTAAGAAAAGATAACCGGGAAAACAATACTTATTACTGACATGTTTTCTTCTAAGGAAGCATTATTGATTCCCTGCTGACAAAAATCTGTGGAAAAGGCACTTCAAAGCCCATCGGTGTGAATCATCATTTTATATACAGCCACACAAAAAAAAGAGGGAGAAAGAAAATAAAATACAGACTTTTTTATCGGAGGGCTAGAAACGGTTGGTGATCAAACTCCAACAAACAAAATAGCCACAGTGATTTAGTGGGGTGAAAATCCATTATGGCTCTATCCAAAGGTAATGACTTTTTAAAGCTTACCAGCTGATTCTTCAGAACAAGAGTGGAAGTAGAAAACACACACGGTGGACAAATCAGGCCTTTGTCCGGAACAGTGTGGGGTCCTGACTTCAGGTCGTATATTCCCTCAATCTTTCTCAATGGCCGCAGAGATAGCAGCAGCATCTCTATTAAAGTCAAAACCCAAGTCTGGCATAAACGCAGCAACTGGAAAGGATATTATGAACTGAAGAACTATTACTATCAATTTGCAGTCTGTTTATCAAAACACTGTACAACAAATGTGAACATTATGGATGCAATGTCTGTGTACAAGGATCAAATTTTTGTTTATATCCTTTTACAATAAAGATGGCACATACTCAAAAATATTTAATACTCATGGAAGGAGTGGCTTGCTTTTCCATCTCAAATGATTCATGCTTTGTGGTACTTTTACTTCATGCATCATTACAAATATTTACAAAACTATTCACTATCTCGAACAAGGCAGCAAAGCTCCAAGTACTACTTCTGAGAGACACTGGTTTAAAAGCTTACAATCCCATATAAAATAAGAAATCTAATATTTAAAGGACAGGTATTGCAGCTGATGCACCACTCTGCTAAGCATTAATCCTTTCAGAAATGCCAACCGCCCCGAACATTACCACATGTTAGGTGTCAGTGTCGCCACAGATGTGAAACAGCACATCACCTTTGATTTAGATTTAGCAAGTGATAGTAAATATATAAATAATTAATGTCGTGCTGTAACACAGATTCCTGACAGACTGAGTTTTACAGCCAGATTTATATTGATTCTGTGAAGCAGCATAGACTAGATGCTGAACTAAATCATACCCACACACAGCGACTCACGGCTGTGGGTGGATGTAAAAAACTCTTCTGCTGTGCAAAATCCAGTTACATGAACTGAGTAAAGGTACTTGAATAAAAGAGAAATGACAAACTTAGGCATGCATCAGGTCCATCATTAGCAAGCAGAACGTCTTAGCACCTTCAATCAGCTGCTGAAGTTGTGTTTATGATCTCTTGCTTGTCACTGCTTGCTGTTTTTATTATTTTTTACGAAGTTGAGGGTGTCTTTTTTAAATTCGCTAATTCATACACCTTGAACGTAACTTTATGTTTCAGTCAGACACTTCAATGTATGTCTGGGTGTTTATGTGAAAGATCAACACAGAGTAAAAAAAAAAAAATGTTCTCAAAGGTGTTTTTAAAAATATAAACATCTGAAACGTCTGGCATGCTGTAGTACTAAGCCTCTCCCCTGTCAATAACCTGTAATATTTCTTGTAGGTAAAGTGTTCCAAGATTTGCCTTTTTTAGTTTTTTTATGTCCAGACGCTAAGATTCTTGCCCATTCTTCTTTACAAAATAGCTCAAGATATGTTAGGCGGAGAGTATTGCTCACCATCAATCTGCATGCCTTTTCTAACAATATTATCTCAATTTTGTACGAGATCATTCTTACACATGAATATGCCTTGATCTAAATCATTCCACTGTAGGCTAAACACTTAGGCTGAATGTGAATCTCTGCCCCAGTCTGAAATCTATTTATCCCTGCTTCCCATCCCCTCAGTATAATACATTTACCTCTACACCAATATTGTTATAGGTCATGCACATTGGTCGTTTTCCCACTCACATTCTACTTTGTGTGGAAGCCAAAAAGTTGCATTTTGGTATCATTATGAGCAGAGCCTTGTTTCCAATTTCTCGATTATAAACTGAATTCCTCTTTATTTTGACAGCTCGGGATATTGTTATGCTATGACCTACACCATCTTTAAACTTTTAATAATGCTGTAGTGTTAAAGGGTTACTTCACTCTAGGACTGATTTACATAGATGGGCTGTATTTACTGACCAGCGTAAATCAGAGTAAATGGAGCTGAATGCATAATAATAGGCATTTGTAAGACTTTTGGTTTTACAAACTTTTCTAAGTCATTTTAAAGTTAACAGTGTGTTTATACTTTTGAGCTAACACTTTGCTAAGACAGCGAAAATAATGAAGTGACATAATAAATAGTGTGTGAAGCGTCATTAAGACTTGTCCTTGATTAGAGCAAGCTAAAGGCTCTGCATTAATTGCAACCCTTCATAAATATTATGGCAGAGTTCTTTAATGGGATAAACAGCCATCTTTAATCCTCTAAAATAGCTAATTAACAGGTGGAAGTCAGTCTTTCAGTTCTTTACCTCCCTCTAAGCATTTAATCAAGAGCAATAGATGTGTAAGGGGTCAGAGTAGTGTGGTAATATTCATCAATATTTTTGTTTTAAGAGCAAGAAGATGTCAGAAATTTCAATGTAACTAACACCAGATTTAAAGCAACTTGCACTGAGAACCAAACAGCTGCAAACAGAGCTGGCCCTGCTTTTCAAACCAAATATGATCACATGGTGATACTCTTCTCATCGGTCTGATGACAACTGAACCGATACGAACTGAACTTCCATCTCCAAACTATCCCTATCCACTCCTAGTTTAGGCCTAAACAGTCATTTCCACTGTCAAAACACCCCAAAAAAGGAAAATCTAAAGCTGGCTTAAAGACAAGGCTCAACATAAAACATAAAACACACCAGGTCCACCTAACATTTCCAGAAACCTCCTAAGCACAAATATGGCAGGTTATCAGCCTGACACTGGTATTAAATAATTTGCTGTTTGATAAAAGTGAAAGAAAGTCATAGCAATAACACAACTCTTTGTTTTCAGAATCTGTGTATAAATGAAAAATAAAAGTTGAAGAAAGCACGATGTTACAAAGATGTAGAATTTTTAAAGTTCTTAATAATACATGGACTCATGTGCATGGCCCGTTTGACCTTCAAGGTATATGGAGAGCAAGACCTTTTTTTTTTTTTTGCAAAAAACATTAAGACTGAGTGGAATAAAAATGCTCAGTTTTATACCTCAAAGCTTTCAACCTCTGTCTGTCATAGGTTTAGGCGACTATTGCGAAAGTCTAAGGTTTGGTAAACTGTTGTTGAAGAAAAACCAAGCATCCTGTTGCTATTATCATATGATAAAGACACATTTCTCTGTACTAACTATTGTTATGTTATAAAAAACCCTAATATAAAAATCATGACAGAAAAGCCATAAAAACGTCTATGTAAATGTGAAATTAAGTAGTTTTTTAACATCATTTTGCACATCCTCTCCAGAAGACAAAAACAAAATCAGAAAAATCTACCTAATTCAGCGTTTGCTCCGAGTGCAGAAAAACACTACACTGACACGCTACAGTTGCCACCCATGAATGATTTTCAGCTTAACAAGGTCTGGGAAGTTTTACGATCTGAATAAATTCTACACTGAGACACATCAGCCAGAATGACCAGTAAGTGAGTTTTTTTCCGTCCCCAACTAGCTGTGTAAACTCACCTTTCATACCGAATTTGGAGCGTCTGCCATATTTGTTGATAAGAACAAAAAGAACAAGGAGGAGGACGCAAGCGAAGCCCGCTAGACCCACGGCGATGGTAACCTAGGAGGAATAAAATGCCGTTAGACAAGAGCCATGAGGAAAATGCACTATAACTCAGGATTTAAGACAGTAAACTAGAAATTCTGATTTGACAAAGACTACACTTAAAGAGTTAATCTTTTTATAGAACACTGGTGGGTAGCGTTAGTCTAAAATTGAAGACTGCTTTTGCCTACCTATGATGTATTATATAATTTGACTTAATAAAAAATCCTGTAACCTACATCACATTGAAGTCAGACTAACCTTATATCAAGGAATCAAGGAATTTTATTTGTCATCACATCACATGTGGTACATGAGGTGGGACGAAATTCTAATCCCCCGGTCCAGTTTACACCCTGATAGCAATTTTAAATAATATAATAAACTATAAGACCTATGCAAGAATAGGATTTTTTACACAGAATCTACAATATGGGACTTCGGACATAGCAGCAATGAAAATCCGGAGTGCAAATAGTATAATAAAATATAATAATAAAATATAACATAAAGAACTATACGAGAAATAGGATTTAAGTAAACAGAAGTTACAATATGGACACAGAATCTACAATATGGGACTTCGGACATAGCAGCAATGAAAATTCGAAGTGCAAGTGACATATTAATTGACATTTTAAAGCGACATTTTAAAGTGTGATATTAAAGTGAACAGTAACGGTTAAATGAGAAAGTGTTTTTCATTTCTAACTATCATTGCGTGTGTTGGAGAGTCTCACAGCTTCAGGAATGAAGCTATTTCTCAGTCTGGTGGTTTTACACTTGATGCTCCGCAGCCTCCTTCCTGAGGGGAGCGGGACAAAAAGTGAGTCTGCTGGGAGTATGGGGTCCTTCATGATGCCGGAGGCCCTCTTCCCGCATCTGGAGGTGTAAATGTCTGTGGTGCTCGGGAGGCTGACTCCAACAGTTCTCTGTGCAGCCTTCACCACTCTCTGCAGAGCTTTCCTGTCTGCAGCAGAGCAGCTTCCATGCCAGACGTTGATGCTGGAGCACAAGACGCTCTCCACCACACATCTGTAGAAGGAGGTGGGAACTGAGCTCCCGAGTCCAGCTCTTCTCAACCTCCTGAGGAAGTAGAGCTGCTGGTGCGCCTTCCTGATCAGAATGGAAGTGTTGTTGCTCCAGGTTAGGTGTTATATAAAAGACTGCAGCTTTTTGTAAGATATAATTCTAATCATCACATGAAATTAAAGTCCTTCTTGTTTGATTAGACAGTTGTAATCTAAATTATAGGTTTGTTTAAGGATTAAAATCAAATGTATCTCAATATTTATATATATGGAGGTATATTTATAGTTTATACAACAGTTAGTTTCGACCGAGTAATCTGATTGGACGAGAGACTTTCCATGAGTGTTGATATTCACCGATAACAGCACTTGGACTGTTCACAGGTGTATCACTCCGCTACACCGGTATTCTAAGAGTTAATTAACGTTGGTCCGTTTTTAATATCAATAGCACTGCGAAGATGGATATATATCCAAAAGTAACATTTGATCTTAATTACGAATGGTCATCAGATTCAGAGGAGTATCAAAAGGATCTCAGAGAGCAAATCAGGTGTGCCAATGTGGCATCAGCTGACCTCGACAAATATGAGAAGAGACAAAATTAACCCAACTAAGTAAGGCAGACGAATTGGCCATTGGACTCTCTTCTGTCATGGCTAAAGGTAAAAAATATCGTGATTGACTACAAAACAGTTAAGAAGACTGAGCTGAACACAGTGTTGAGGAAGTTTTATGGCTCTATCAGGACAACGAAATGGGAGTTGTACAGTATCAGTAGCTATCTTGGACTTCGGGCTGGAATAAACTTTTATATTAACGAACCTTCAGTTAACCAATCGTGGAATATAATGCAGGACTCTAAGTTTATCGCAGCAAACAACGTTTTCAAAGGAGTCCTCAAAGAGATAAGAAGGGCAGGGAAGGTCAAAACAACACACCACACACCGATCTCACCTGAAGACCAGCGGGTCTTAAAATATTCCACAGCGCTGAGTCCTGACAACCCGAAAGGTTTGTTGAACAAAGTCTGGTATGACATCCAGTTACACTTTGGGTGTAACTGGATGCAAGGGCAAAGAGGGGAATTGAGACCTTAAACCAGAATCATTCATCCTCAAATATGATGACAGTGGAGCAAAATATTTTACCATGTTTCTCAATGAAGAGACAAAGAACCATAAAGACCCACTGGAAATGGACAGAGAAAACCGGAAGGGCGCAATGTATGAGAAGAGAGGAGATGTTCTCTGCCCGGTAGCGTCGCTCGAAAAATATCTGAGCAAAATTCCGCCTGATGCAAAGGCCCTGTATCTGCAACCAAAGAGGGTAATAAAGGCAAAAAACAACTTCAGGTATTCCGCTATTCCTCTGGGAGTAAACCAGCTGTCACAGATGTTACCCAGGATGTGCCAGGAGGCAGGGACATACTCGTCCTACGCCAACCCCAGCCTGAGAGCCACAGCAATCCAGAAACTGTCTGATGAGAGGGAGATCATGGGAGTGAGTGGCCATAGTTGATGATTCTTTATAAAAACTAACGATGATTTCAAAGATAATAATGTGTTGCAGAACCTACATATCTAAACAGAACGTGTTACACAGGTCTGAAACCTCGCTAAAACTTGCTGTCTGCTCGAGATATCAACACATCAGAAATAAGACTCAAACCACCAAAACGTCTATCTGTCCATTCGTATTTCAGTGGCTCCACAATAAACAGAAGCATTCAGATTAATGTAAATGATACAAAGTAGCTTGTGAGAAAATGTTACCTTTTTTTGCATGGCAACAGCCTTGTCGAGGAACTATTTGTGTTGGCGGAGCCAAATAAACAAATAAATCACAATGTTTGTGGTGTAATATTGCTAACTAATAAAATGTGTTTGTAGAACTGTTGTATAAAATTATATCATGCTGTATCAGTGAATATCGGCACTTGTGATTGTCTGCGGCACTCTGCCTGCGGCATCATGCCTACAATCGAATCACACCAGTGCCGATTTTCACCAATATAGCACTCTCTCTCGTGTGATATTGCTTTAATATTATACTTTTCAAATATGTTTCTCTTACTTTTTCTTTTTTAAGAACCAATACTTTTTCATACAGCTTCTTGATATTGTTGTTGTTTTTATAGTTATTGCAGGATTTTTATATACATTTTAATACAAGACAATCAACCACAGTAAAAGAACACAAACATATATGCAAGTACTTAAATTCCACTTAGACATGATTTAGTCTGTAATTTAAACAAGTCAAAGCCATTTATCTCAAATGGGTGATGGCAGTTATTGCAGCCAAGAGTGGCACAACCAGTAGTTTGTTAGCTCCAGTAGTTACTTAGCTCCCCCTTAATAAGTTAAATCATCAATTGATAAAGGCTTTTTGCATTTAACTTGATTATCTTTGTCAGTTAACATATTTGAATGATATAAAACATGTCAGTGTGACAAAAAAGCACACGGAGGAACAATCTGGATTGTAGATTTCTCACTGTGTTTAAACTTTCCCAAAACTTTGTACATGGTGTTTTGATCCATCTGAAAAATGTTAATTACTGTGGTTCCTGTCCCTCTTTCAATTGTTATAGATCAGAGTAATATGTGTTGCCCATTGAGATTTTTTTATTACTCTGTTTGATTTTGTCAGAAATTTTCTACCTTTGTGATTTAAAAAATATATATTATCCTATAGGTGTGACAGTAATCAAGTCTGGATGTGGCTATTTATTAGACTTTGAAAACAGCTGAAACCGTCTGAAACATGTTAGCAGCAACGATACATTCCACTTAATTGTTGTGGAGGATACCACCATTTATTTATTTTTTTCTCAGCAGGGAAGTGGTCATAGTAGGAGAAACACATGTTTAATTAAAAACTCCACAGTGGCTCACTACCATCAAATATCAGAGGACGGTTTGCCAATGACCAGTATGCAGTCTACGCAAGAGAGTAGAACTGTCACACAAGAGAGACAGCAGCCATTATGAATATTATTAATTACACCTGTGCAGTCCCTGCTCTCATATGTCAAAATGTCTGCCATTTATAGGTCTATTAAGAGCCTATTAAAGGTTAGCTCTATCACATTGGACAGTTAAAAATATGAGAAAATATGGACCCTTTTTTTACTGCCTTACATGGTGGCAGATTTATATAGCATACACAGACACATTTAGGGCTTGATTAACACATTTATGGTTGTTGATGTCTTAAAATTAAACATGTAGAAAAGGTGTACCTGTACTCAGTTTATGCATCAGCTGCAATCTGCATTGTTTAGCGATGTTTTGTTGGTAGCTTCCCCAACATGTCTGTGTTGAAGCAAAGTATGTAACAGCAACATCCCAAAAAAGTATTTGGGATAGTTGCAGAGAACTAATGCAGCTTTCTTCTGAGATTGTAAGTTCTGTCTTAACCAGCTGTTTCAACTATGTATTTTTAGAGAAACACTCACCCCAAATGTATCTTCTTCTGGTCGGGCTGTTTCACCCTCTGGGTTCTCATCTGCAACACAGAAGCACGAGGCAATGCATCAGAGACTCAGGCAGGGAACAAGGCCTTTTATACCGTCTGTTGTAAATACATTTAATGGCTGCAAGTTCTTTGATTTATTTTAAGCAAAGCCATTCAATGCAGCCAACTAAAACATGTTCCCAGCCTACAGTGGTATAGTTCCACGGCAAGACCATGAATCTGTATTTTTATAGCATATTAAATGAAAAACGTGTAATATCACATCTTAGGGAAAATTAAAATCTCATTTATACAAATTGACAGGCTTACATTATTCCTTTAGTGTATTATTGGTTTAATGGTTCAAACCTAGTCAAAGAGAGCTAGACTGCTTGCAAATATCACTATTCAAGATTTTCTGAGATTGTTAAGTAGATTTATGGTAAGACTGTTTCTTTAATACATGGGTGTCCTTTGATGTGATCCATTTACTGTAGCTCTGGTTGCATCTTTATGGAAGATATTCAGCTGGAAGGAGAACATTCACTTTAGGATGAGGTGTTTTGCAGTTTCTAGCAGGTTTCACTTCAATTTCTGCTATACTTTTAGCTGTCCACTTTCCCGTATTTATCTGTGGGCCAAATGTTTGGTTTCAGTGAACATACATACATATAGGAGGTGTTCAATAAGGGGTTCATGGTGGTGCAGTTTATAGCAAAGTTGTATTTTAGCAAAAAAGGTCCTGTGTTTATATCTTGGCTTGTGGAAATTCTTCAAGGAGTTTGCATGTATGTTTTCTGTGCATTTGTGTGCTTCTTTCGGTACTGCCTATATTAAAAAACAAAAACTTCATATATTAATTGGACTCTCAACACTGCCCTTTGATAAGAGTGTGTGAGAGTGTGCCATCTCTCACTCAACAGCCACTGGGGATAAAGGTCAGCTCTCTGCCTGTCTATATATGGACAAATGGGTAAAGATGGATGGATGATGGATTGGTGGATAGATAGATAGATCATAGCACCTACTTCCAAATGGTTGCTTTGGCTGTGTATGGCAATATTTAAACAGGAACTTATATAGCTTACTTTAAACATTCATTTGCTCATTTAAATTCTCCAAGAAAAGCCTATGAACTACTTCTTGCTGGCCTATCACTGTAGATCTATTTTATAAGCCAAATAAAGGGTTTAATAAGTCATACCCAGACAGACTCAAGTTTTTCCACAGCAAACAATTAAAGCAAAAAGTAACAAAACCAGAGTTTCTGTTTAGACAGTCACACGAAAGGCATAAAAAGAGGCTGATATTGGTAAGACAAATAGTACATCAGGTGAAAAAAGCTGGCATGAAAACACAGAAACTGTGACAATCACAAAAAAGGCACAAAAAACATTTTGTGAAAAATTATGAAACAATTGTACTTAAACTAAGTTGCATAAAATGTACATACTCTAGTTTTGATGCTGAACAAATACACAAACATTAATGTCAGACTTTGGCAAAAAAATATTTTTTTAATTATAATGATATCTGATCATAAAAGGAAATACATTTTTATTAAGAGACATCCTGAGTGGGACTTCGGGAAAGGATGTGTGGACAAAATTGGCTGTCTGCCACAAACCTGGGAACAAACACCCACACCTATCAAGAGCACTGACTGTGTGACTGTGTGTACCACAAGTAACTCTGAGTCCCTCCTTCTTAGCTATGATCCCTGTCTTTTCTCCTTGCATTGTGCTTCTCTATGCTTAGCAGTGTATCACTCTAGCAGGCAGTATTCTACCCTCTGTCACTGAACTCTCTCACACACAGCAGTACACATTTGTGCATGCCAACATGAGGCCACAGTTCATATTGTGCAGCTGGCCTTAGAGTCCATTTGTCTTCATCACTGGTCATACAGCAGTATCCTAATCTCCAACTGACTGGCAACAATGGCCTTGGAATGGATGTGGGACAAAGCGAAGGTTGAAGTTTGAATTGGCTCCTTTTGTTCAAGCTGACAACCACAAAACCACACAAAAAAACACTAATAACAACAGTAACAGGGGATTTAATGCAAAACAACTTCCCTGCACAAGTTGCTTATGACCAAATTTAAATCCTTTTTTTCATGTAGATTTTTATGCATACCACACAGAAACTTCTGTAACACTGTGTGTTGTAAAACAATTTTACAACACAACCTGTGTAATGTATGCTTTCGTAACCAAGAAGAATACTTTTTTTCAATTAATAAATACTGTATACTATGATCATAGAACTAATGAAGACTAAGTAAGAAAAATACTAAATAATATTGAGCTAATACAACTAATACAAAACCGAAAATTAACACTGCTAAACTTAATACACTTAAGTTCAGCAAAACTATTAATATTATTATATACATTTGTCTTACACCACTCATAGACCGTTTGTAAAAAAAAAGACTTTAATAAATTACTTGGTTAGTCTGTTTGTTTCAAAATTTGGTTTTATTAATTGGTATGCAAACTTGTCTTTCAAAAACTAACTGTTCAGCTAAATTGGGACTTGACAGTACTCATTGTCAGGTAACTGTAACAAACAAGGTTGTAAAAAAGGTCAAATCTTCCCAGAGAGCAGAGACCATCCTCTTTTAGAGGGATGTGTGGCTCTGCTCTGAAATTGGCACCATTGCATCACATTGGCACCAAACCAAAGCATCATAATGCCTTCACCAAAAGCCTCTAAACAGAAAATAATTAAGCAAGTTTTTTTAAGCTTTATAAGTTTAATCGAAATTCCATTTGAAATGTGACCAAAGTTAAAATACAAATTATAGTTATGTTGTTTAAAATGGTAATGAAAAAAATTAAGAATAATCGTATTAGTATTCTATTTCTGACACCACTATGCACAAACCCTGACTTACAAAATGAACAAAATCTTAGGGTAGAACTACATAAACATCTACTTCAAGGACGGCAGCACAAAATGGACATATTTCTGCACAGTTTCTATCATAAAATTGCTTGTCCTGTGTATGTGCACATCTGTGTGTGTTTAGCCACATACAACAAGAATTACCAAATATAAGGAAAAGACAGGAAAAGCAAAACCCAACAGAGTTGCATCGAAAATAGAAACACTCACCTATTTCCACTGTGTCTGTAAAAGAAGAGACAGAGAATGTCATGCTATGTTAATAAACTGACAGGTTTTACCCTGGAATTCTGACCATGAGGAGAAATTTGCCTGACTGTGTGGGTTTCTTTTCTTCCTGGTCTGTGAACTCGGTGTGAACTTCAGGTGAACAACCGATCTAAATTAACCATTGCAGCTTGGATTAACTGCACAACCTGCATACTGTGTTGGGAAGTTTTAATATAGAACTAAGTCCCCAAGTAGGTTTTGAACTTATTATAAAACCATGAATGAAAAAAAAAGTTCATGAAATGGTGTATGTGAGTCCTCAAATGCACATGTTTTCTGGAGGTGAAATATTTTTGATGGTACTTCTTCTGCTCCGATACGGCCCCATATTCTGTTAAACCTATAAGGGATTTATGCTTGTTAAACTGCGTTTTGTGTAAAGAAAACAGCAGGTTGTCCACTTACCAATTTCGTCAGGGGCCATGAGGAAATGACCGTATACTGTCTTAGTGACGGTTCCCAAAGGGTTGCTCGCCTCCAGAGTGTAGTTGCCATTATTGATGTGGGTTGGATTTTGAAACGTCAGACAACCCTCCAAGTAGTCCTGGTAGAAGTCCATGTCAGTTCGGATGTAATCATTCTGCTGGATCTCTTTCTGTTTGTGGAACCAACGCAGTTTGGGGTGCGGATAACCACGGACTGTGAATTCAATGCAGGTGTCAAGGCGCTGCTCTGGCTCAGCCAGTCTCAAGATTACTGGCGGAACTGCAGAAAGGAAGAGAGTGACAATTATGGAAAAAGCTAAATCAGCTGAGCCACGCCCCGCAGCAAAGTCCTCTGTATCATAAATGTTACATTATATAATTGATGTGCCTGTTTTATGTTTCAAGTCAAGGTTTTAATGTGCAAAGACCTTTATTGGGCAAGAACATTCTACAATCCCCGGATTGTAAAAAACCTTTTCAAAAATCTCAAGATACGCAGAAGCAGAATTATTTGAAAATACTTCTGGGAAGGATGACATTTAAAAGGAAGGTTTTTTGCTTGAAGTACTGATGGGCCTTTTACCACATACTACATGTTCCAGCAGTAGTTCATTGGATGATGATGAGTGAATAATGGATAACAGGTCTGTCATGAAATGGACTGGAAAATGTATTTGGCATGAATAAGACTCTCTGTTTTCTGATATGCAGTCACACATTTTTTTTATTTTTTTGAATCCACAACATCACCAAGCTGAGAGGCAATCTATCTCTTTATAACTATCCGCTACACTTGGTAAACAGTTCATCCAATGATTTGTCTTTGCATTGATTAAAATCTTAAATTGTTATCTTTCACCATCAAGTCTTCCCTGTCATAATGCAGCACCAATATTAGTGGACTAGCTATGTCTTGCTGTTGTCTCATGTGAACATGTGCTACACAAAATAATGTTACTGGCAAAGAACACACAGCACCTTCGTACAACTTTTTATTTTCTAGTAGGTCCAGCTGAGATTTCATCCACAAAAACAATGCAACATAGACAGCTAAAGAATACATGCAAACCAAATTTTAAAGGTTCCTGTTTAGAAGTGTTTAAAAAAAAAAACGTCACAAATTTAAATCAATAAAGCAAACTGGTAGAGGGCCTCAAACATTAATCCAACGGCATACTCCGAAGATCCAGAGTTAGCAAAAAGTCTATTAATGTTATTTTAAGCTAGAGAGTTATTTGAATTTGGGCTAGGAATGTATCCAAAACTTGATTGGCACTGGCAGTCATGAATGGACGTTTAGACTCTGATCTAAAGAAAAACACCTCTGATGCTTTTTATTGTTAGTGTTAATGCTGCATTTCAGATGACACACTGCAGGATGGATGAGTGAGCTACCGGTTGTCCAGAGTAACAGACATGAGCTACAGCAGTGGTTAATTGAGTTTTACATCCCACTTGCAGTTAAGGCTTTCCAAAAATTACCAAAGAAAATATAATATCAGTTGGAGATTTTGTTTTTGGTTAAAATGGTGAAATACATCGTGTTAGATATTTTGTTCGAAATGTATTGTATATTTAGCTAAATTAGTTATTCCTTGGGCATTTTATGTGGTTTGAACAGGAACATCTAAAGTAAAATAAAGGTTACATTCTGTTTTATCTTCAACTATCTTAAATACAAATTTATCAAAGGCAATGGGAAACTTTAGGGATTGAAAGCTGTCATGTTATAAATTAGTTTGGTGACAAACGATATCACAATAAAGTCATTCAATTTATTTAAACGCAAATGCTATCAAATGTGTGAACGGGTTTGTGTGGGGGCGTGAACAGAGCTGCGATTATCAGCAAGGGACAAAAAAAAAACATAGAAGATTGGGAAAGAAACAGGTAGAAGAACAAAGAGTGAAGACGGTTTGTATATAGTGCTGTACAGTGCAAAGACAAGGAGAAAGCAGGGAGGCGAGAAAAAAATATATTAACCTCTTGATAGACAGTCATGGACTGATCTATTTCCTGCTCAGCATGGCTGTCAGCCCTGATTTAGTCAATATAATGCAAGTCATAATTGCACTCACAGAGTGAGCAGGGTGTTCTCACAGTGTTTAAACATATGAGAAGCCTTGATAACTACATGTCTCTGAAGAGGGTGAACACTGATCCCTCAGCAAGTCATGCCATGATGTTTTGGGCACACAATGGTTTATATATATATATACATATATATACAGGTTTATATCTATAAACCTGTTAAAGTTGATGGAAAGGAGTTTCCTTCAATGAGAACAAAGAATTTAACCTAGCGGATGATTGGCAAGTCACTTAGTTCAAAGTTGCTGCTGAACCTAATCAGACTTAGTTATTCATGGTGTTTACAGTGTTTTGATTGAGACACATCCTGGACTTTCCCCTTTAGAGGTTTTCCAGACACAAACAACCAAGAAGAACCTCTATATCAGACCCAAAACTAATTTGAGCAGCTACAATGCCCTTGTGGCGAGGATTCATCCTTGGTTCTACAAGGATGGGCAGGAGTGAGCAAAAGACAACAGATTGCAAATTTATTTGCATTAAGTATTAAGTAATATGTTTACTCATTTGTATTTACATGCTTACATGTGGTTATTACCTAGGTTGTTAGCACCATTACTTATTTTTCCTATGGCAGTTAATCCCATTTGCTTGGGGCTGAGATTAAGATTTCAACCAGTGAATCAAAGCCAGCATTGCATTTCACAAAGCATTTCTTACTGATAATGCTTTACAAATCATTCTGCAATTGCAGTAAAAACTCGGGTCACCATGTCGGCAGAAAGTTGTGCCAGATTGCTAAACAAGAAAAAACTAAACAAGAAAACAAGGTAAGCTTTGCCAGTCCACATTGCTTCAGAGCTGCTATTGTTCCTGACAGCACCGCAACAATGTGCCAGCTGAACTTGCATTGTGGTTAATTACACTTTCGCTTAAATAGCGAGCTCATCTTTGAATGCAAAGAATGTCGCTTGACGGCTGGTAATTTCGCTGTCAATCAGATTACTCCCTAATCAGAGCAGCAGTTTAAGCTATTTTATGACATTTCCAGAGACAATAGGCTGCAGAGGGGAGGATATGTAATTACCATCAGAGCATGTGGTGAAAAATTAATAAGTTAATTTGCAGCACCAGTAGAGTGTCAACAGGAGAGAAAAAAGTGCCTGGAGATGTACATCCATATAGTGTCCGTGTAAGGAAGCCCTGCAGACGTGATGCTGCAAAGTCAATATGTCACTCTTGCATGGGTCTCAGCAGCCTGACTTCAACAGAGAGCGCTCAAATTGTTGACAAATCTCCCTTGTCCTGTATCGTGATGCATTACAAACAGCCACAATGGATTGTGGTCCACAAGAAGAAGTTTGCTTGCTGCAAAGAGAAAAATGTCAGGCACCTTTGATAAATATTGGCTTTAAATACAATCTGTCCCAAACATGCCTGAGGCCTGTCTACTGAATAGACTTATGTAAGAATTGAAGTATGTAGTGTAATTCATCGTCTCAATGTTAAACAGACATTTTGATGGTTACCAAACCCTCTTTGCTTTATCCTTCCTCAGAGATATATATATATATTCTCTCTTTCCACTGAGATCAAGGCTGAGCTTTCATGTGGGCTGGAGGGTACATCCTTGTTAATTGGCTACATCAATTTCACTTGGTTTGTAACTGTGCAACACCTCATTGGATACTAAATGTACCTACATACCTACCCTCTCCGAATTCTAAATTATTCCCTCACACTGTCTGTGTTATTAATATGTATATTATTAATATTTTTAATAATATACATGTTATTAATATATAAAATTCCATCTCTGTCTTAAGCTCATCAAAGTAAGTTGCCAGAAATTTTACGCAAGCCATTCAACAAGCCTTCTTTTCTTGTAGCATTTGTAAGTTACACGCAAGATATATAATAATAACGTTTCAAAGTATTTCTTTTAAAAGGTATTACAATCTGCAAATCCGTGCAATGGCCTATTTACTCCTTTTTTCCTGTTTTCTCATATTTCAAATACAATTTTCACTGTAGTGTTTTTAATTTATGTAATAAACCAACGTAATTATTGTACTTTGGGAGTTGAATGATAAGGATATGTTCATGTGTTGAAACATGTGTTAAGGTGTCTATAAACACAATTCATCCAAGTTAAGAAGGTTTGAGACATATTGCAAAAAATAAGTAAAATTTCAGTTTTTGGAATTAAAAATACAGTAAAAAACCTTCCACTTGCAATAAAAAAGCCTATTCAAACTGTGCAGATTTAGGGGCTAAATATAAATGCACACTTCACTTTTTAGTTTGTAGTTTTGTAATCCAGTGGAAGAACTGAAACTTGCTGATAGCAAGTGACTAATTGCCAGGTAACATTAGATTGTGCTTTATTGTGCATATTGAATGATCAACATTTAAATTGAAATATTACATTTTATATCATATACTAATTTTTATTAAATACAATGTTGACTTTTACTCAGGAATTGTTCTGCCTGGTGTTAAATTTGGGATATGAGACTGTCAGCTATTTAAATAACTAAACATTTACAAGTGAATGATGTAATTTTGGAATCCTTTGGAATATTTGATGTTTAACTTTTACCAAACCATGGCTGAACCAATGTCCTCACATGTGGATAAGCCTCTTGCTCAGTAGTAGGTAACTAGATTTCATTCCAAGTAATCACTGCATCGGCAGGCTTTGCTGATTACCGGCTTCAGCAACAGAGAAATGTGATTTCACATTTAGAGCATTCAAGCCTTATTCAGCACATCTATGAAAGGTGACCAAATACGATTTAATAACCAAAACAAAACTGCTGAGAGACAACAATACAGATGTGATGTAGAGTGCTTATCTGCTCTTCATTCCCTCTAGCATTCTTGATTGGGGGCGTTTTCTCTAAAACGCTTCCCTTAATTTCAATCCTGAGCAAACAAAGTGACACATTAGCATTTTTAGCCATGCCGGCAGTAAATTTCTAGGCCTCCTGTCCTGCTGGAGACATGCTCATTACTCTTGGGTGGAGTGATGTAACATTTTGTTCTTTAATGGTCCCTAGACAATGAGTGCTGCTAAATTTGATTAGCCTTTTCAGCATATATGAGCAAATAGGTGTACTAGACGCTGTACATTATGTTGTAAGTCTTTCCACGGATGTTACTGTACATTTGGTCCCAACAGGAAAACCCTGGATCAGGTACAAGGACAGCAACAATACACCTTGTTAGGCTTAGAGATAATAGTTTGTGAAGAAACAGCAGCTAACATTGAGAGATACCTGCAGAACTGCAGTTGATTTGATAAAAGCTGGTATGTTGCTTTTATTTTAGGAACGTGGTGCACAGATTGTATTTAAATGGCTAAACCTACCCATGCTACATGAAAGCCTCAAACACAATTGGCTTCAAGTACCTTTCTAAGTTCACCAAAAATAAGCAAAAATGTTTAAATACAATTAAAACACTTTTAGATTATTTGTAATTTGTAAAACTTAAGTGTGTGAAGTAATTGACATTACTTCACACACTAATGCAATAATATCCAGGAACTACTAGAAAAAAGAAATATGAAAATGTTCATAAATTCAAAAAAAAAAGTTTGGGTTTAATGTACAGGCTAATCATTTCACATCCTTTTTTCAACATTTCACATAGTAAGTTGCAGCGTCACTCGTTATGAAGTCCAATAAGTCAGGGAATGTGGTCTCCGATTTTAGTAGTAGAGCTGCAAAGCAGCACACAGCAGAGAGACAACATTCACAGTGATATCATGATATGTGGATGAAGGAAGCTTAAATCTTAAAAAATACAACCTAGTTAGTTATGTTTGAGATGTTCTATAGCATGCCTGGAAGATTATTAAAGTGGCAGCCTAGCTACAGCTGATTGACTAAATTGGCTTATAGAATTCACATCTATATATTCATTATATTCCAGTTTATTGTACAGTATTCATGCCATTGACCAACTTGTTCATACAAACAGTGAGTTCAAAAAAATGAAGCCAATGTAAAACCCCTCTTAACTTAGACACCCTTTAACAGAGTTATGTAACCTCGACCCTTGATCAAACAAAAAAAACAACAACAACTCAGATCCGCCTGAAAATGTGTTTGCTAGCCCTCTGACGACCAAAACTAAAACAAACAAGTATATCACACATAATTCACAGTGGACTCCTGATATCTTTCTCAAATGGGTCAAACAGGAAATATACCTTATATCCAAACACACTGAGGCAATTGCCACAGAGACAAATATTTACAGCATTTCTCATCTCTGCTGAGGTGTCAAGTAGTATTGCAGTTGCTCCTAAGTACCATTTTCATTTCAATAGTGCCCCACGCGAGCGACTGTTGTCATTGCATGAGTCTAGGAGTTTTGCCCACTTTAAAACATGTTGTATGAATGTGAAAAATCATTGCACAACATAGTCAATTTGCAGAAGCCTGCACAGTCTTCAAATTCACGGTGACTCACCCAGTTGGATGGTACCGTACTACCCACATCAGATAAAGAGTACTGGAGAGATTATTTAAAAGTAATGATAAAATAACATATTTTAGTTCTAGATCTAGGTCTGTCACTATTTTCACCATAAAGTATTTGCACTCAATGTTTTCCTGACTCTAGGCAGCATTAATGTGACAGCGAACCAAAAAAATTATAATTAGGACGCAAAATTCGTCAACATTTCCCACCAAATCAAAGTCCCCCCAGGATATCCGGATATTAAGCAGACACAATAATAAATGTCTTCTTAATGGTTGCAAAAGGCCAAAAGTTAAAAATAAAACATCATTTTAAACCATGTGGTGTTATAGAGGGAATCTCCTTACAGTCAAATGAACATTTTTTTAATCTTACAAGCTGCTACTATTTCTCTAGAGTATTTGGAAACACAGGTCAGAGCTAGTGCTTAACCTTAAAAACGAAATTGAAATTGCTGATGTACCTCCATTAACCTTGATATTATTAAATTTAAACAGCTTTACAAATCACAAGACTAACTAATTAAATATTTCTGTCAACAACCTTGATCCGACAGGTGTAGCAGTAATGTAAATCCAACACGGAGAGGGATTTTGTATAAATAGTTACCATGGAGTATTAACCCCTGACACAAACAATTAAATAATTCGTAGGAAATCTTCTACTTACACTGAACATTAAGCTGGATCGACGAGTTGGTCATCCCCACCAAGTTCTCCGCTATGCAGGTCAGCTGGAAGTTGTTGTCGTCTCGGCTGATGTTAAACAGATTCAGGTTGATGGAGTGGATGTTCGGCCAGTAAACATTTGACTGTTGAAGCAGAATCAGAGGTCAAGATGAAGAGAGATTAACATTTACATCTTTGAACAAAAGGCTGTTCAGCATATGCTATTTTACTGCTAGGCTTTGAAATTTTAATTACTTAATTAAAACAAAGGTTAATTATTAATTAGATAAAATCCAATTGACAAAAGCAGAATGGAGTCAAGTGCAGCTGAGAAGATTACCCCTTAATTTATCTAAGAAGATGTTGCTAAGATAGGTTTAATGCTCCAAGACAACTGTACAAAATAAAGAACCTTGCAACATATATCCAAAACACTGGAACATTGTCAGATTTCGTCATATTACAACAGGTGTATACTTTGGGATGAAATTATAATTTATTGCCAAAAAGTATCCAAATTACAACAATTATAACTGTAATGCACACCCTTATATAATAAAGATTTTAAATATATTATTATATTAAGCAAAACGCCCTAGAGCAAGTTAATTTTAATCTATAAAGTCATTAAAAACATTAAAGTCAGGGATAAAAGCTGCTGTGTAATTTCAGCAGACTGCTGTCTCTTCTTGGTTGTATAGCTGCAGTCTTTATAACAGTCATGTCCTTGGGGCCTGGGAGCCAGAATAATGGGTCAGCTGTCTTATATTCCACGCAGAGCAGCTCTCTTACAAAAATCTGGCTTGTTGATATTGAGGGTACATCAATATACTAAGCAGAGAGTAAAAAAAAAGGCAGGGCGACTGGACATCCCACAACAGCCCCTCTTGTATGACATTTTTTTATGATCATCAGGCCTTTAAAATTTAATTGTTTCTGGATTCAGAAGTGATAGTTTTTGCAGAGTGCAATAGACAAAGGTTTAGAACATAGAGCAATAGACTAGTTTGTTTTGGAGTCGCATGTACAACCCAAAATGATGTACCGGACAACTGTATTTAACTGAAACAGTTTGGAGAGATTTAAATGCTATTTGTTCTTTATTGCAAAACTTTTTCTTTCATTATTTGCTTATTTTCCACTGGGTTAAATAGGCAGTTTGCCCTAATTACATGCACAAGCAACCCCCCCCAGTGAACTCCTGCAGATGGCTGCAGTTTAGCAGAAAAAAAAAGAAAATTTTCACAATTATTATTTCTATTAATGCAACTGGGTCCCTAAATATTTCTTTTTAATTCTGATAACTGACAAATAGTATAATATTCGGTCAGATTGTGTTTGTGGGGGAAAACTTAAATTTCTCATGTTTTTTCCTTTGCTTCAAATATTACTCATCAATCTGTGTCCACTCAACATGTTTGTTTATTCAAAGATCCACCTTTAAAAAAAGGCTATAACATCAATAATTGTTTTATTTATGGTTTTAATTACTTTCCTGAGGGTTTAAATTAATTATGATTTTAACTATTTGCAAGCAGATGACGAAATTTCTTATAAAAAGTAAAACTGCTGTAATGCCTGAACAAGAGTGAGAATTGGAAATACAAAAGTTACTAAAGTATCAAAATGACTTAAGAATGAATTTACACATTTTATTTAAAAAAAATTGCCCCCCCCCCCCACAGGACTGGCACCAGTTAGTTTTACAGTCATGTAACTCTTTACATCCATTAATGGAATTTTAAGGTAAACGTTTTGTACACAGTTAGATGTATTTTCTCTGTGACGTGATTTTAGAACCAGAGCTGTCCTGGCAGAAGAGTCATTATTATAACTACATGCTGACTGGGTTTTACAATTATTTTGCTTCTTGCTTCTGCTTCTGTCTTTTTTATTATTAAAATATATATTAATTCCATAGTTGTAAATGTGACTTATAAAAATTAAAAATGAAAAACCCCAGTAAGTTCATTAGTATGTAAACTCCAGTAATGTGCTTATTGTTTTACACACAGAACTGTTTTGCCTGACTAACGTGCCGTTATTTATTAGAGCAATAGAAAAGCAGTTTTTCACAGACACGATTGGTGGTTTAATTTTTCTAATGGCTTTAAAGAGAATTGGTGAAAAAATTTGACTAAATGAAATTCTAAAAATAGCCGAAAAACAAATTTCTAGCCATCTGAACACACAGCCAGAAAATCAGAGGATCTAATCAATTATCTATTGGAAAACATGACTAATTCTTATACTTTTTTATAGCTGTAATGTCCCCGCTTTAATCAGAAAGGCTGAACCTATGGTTAACAGTCACGCAGAGTAACGCATTCTTTGCCTATAATGGTTGTCATGTGATCAAGCTGTTTCAGGTCAGTATTGTCCATCTGGAGAGTCTTAGCCCCAGTCATAGAAACTACACAGCTGTTCACCTCTAATCAAAGAAATTCTGTCCCACTTTCTTGTCCAGAGGCAGCTAGCATTGTGGTTCAAGCATCAGGCATCAACCCAAGGAAGCACAAGAGATAGCCACAGGGCAAAAAAACAACAACCCTTAACCTAGAGAAGCTGGTGTCAGTGATGGCAAAAGGGCTGCTGCCATGCAACTGATCTGTCGCTAAAGATGTGACTTGCAGAAATCCACAGATTCTTAAGATGAGTTTTGGGTTAACACTGTGATTGACTGGAGAAGACTGTAATTAAACTTAAAGTTTTAACTTAAGTTTAAACTTTTAAACATTAAAATAGAAATAAATAAAATGATGTGTTTGTAAATCTCTCGCCTAAAATGTTCAAGGATTCATAATCATTATGAGAAGTTATAAACATATGAATATGATTGTCTAAATTAAATTTGGATTTATAATTGTTATTATTTATGTTTTAAGAACAAACAAATCAGAAACTATGACCCACAGTGTAATTAAAGTTAGATTAATATAAAAATGTGATTACAATTATTTTATCCCAATTGTAAATTAAAGAACTTATTTCATTTGTACCTTCACAATAAAATTAACACATACAATTAAAAGATTAAACCTCTTATATGCTATGTTATTTGTATAACTAGGTTTATAGATAATCCCATTTTACCAACAATAAACAATTATCACAAGTTGAGACTTTCTTTCAGTCAGGCATTATTGTTATTTTTGAGCAGAAACTTCCATTTTTAAATAGAAGCAGAGTACAACTTGAGTTATTTATATGTGTGTGTTTCTGACCAGGTGGGTGTTAATGGAATGCAGGCCACCAACAGTCCAGTCCACTTCAGGCAGGGGGGATCCAGATCCGTTGCAGCTCACAGTCACATTTTCACCCTCCGTCACCAGTACACTGCTGTGGCTCACGCTGATCTCCGGTAAGTCTGTAAGTGCCCAGATTCCAATATAAAGAAAACAGCATTTGATCAGGTTAAGAAGCATGATTGTATTTTATAAACTATATTGATTACCTTATTTTATTAAAAATAACAAGTAATACTCTCACAACTCTAATGGATTCTCATCCCCAGAAACACACACACTGATAAAAACTACTTCAGAGAAAGAGAAAAGTCACTACAAGAAGATAACAGGGAAAGTCTGCAGCCCCTGTCAGATTTAACATGCATCTTTGCACATCAGATTCACCCACTGAACTCTGTAATACCTCTCCCTCTTTATATATCGCCCTCACCATGACCTAGAACCTTTTCCTTCACGTCCCGTTTGGGTCCATTATCCCTTGTAGATTTGCTGTTTCTGCATGGATCATACATCCACTCCTTCACCCTCCGTTTTCTTACCACAGTTGTTTATGTACATGTTGTGCAACCGCATCTTGGAGGCTCCATTCCTGCAGTACAGCTGCTGTGTGTGAAGCCCCGCCTCTCCCCTCTGCTGCCACAGCTGGATCCACCGAATGCTGCAGCCACAGTCAAAGACCACTCCATCCAGACGTCTAAAAACACAGACAGACGATAACACAATTAATGGCGTTTTTTAAAAATGACAAGGAAGAAGAAAAATCTATTTCATTTTATAAACGTATTAATGGTCATAATCAGTGGCGTATCTAGAGGGTGGCTACTTATACTACAGCCCTGGATGTTTCCTCGAGACCCCCGGATCTTGCTCCTGAGCTGATCTGAGTAAAATGACCCCAGAAAGTGTCCCTAACCAGATGTCCCTCCCTCAGTACCCCCTCAGCCAGTTTGGTAACCCAGCAGAGCATTTAACAAAAGCTGGTTCTAGCAATTTAAATGGCTGGAGTATTCTGTAAGTAAGAATTCTACATTTTGCAATGAAGTACAAAACAATTGTAGTTTTGTGTGCAAGGCAGCAAAAAAAAAGAAAAAAGACTGAAAAAAGAAATCGGCATCTACACCCTCAGGGCTAAGCCCTGATCTCCTAGAATCCTAGATCCACCCATGGTCATAATATTCTTTAATATCACAAAGAAATCGCGATGCCTACATTTTCTATATTTAAAATGCAAATAGTTTGGCGAGAATGTTATAGAACTTAGTAGCAGCTTGTGCTGTGCTGCCTGCGGCATCCACATTTGAGCAGGGCTCAGGGATTGGAAACATTTCTGCATCATTTATTCAGCGCTGAATTCTGTTTTACAATCAGACATGACATAATAGCCACATGCCCAATGGTATGTTAGAACTGATATCACAGATCCACCAGTGCATGAATTACGTCTGATCCCTAAAGGTATGTTGTAAATATTGGATACGGATGGGCCAAAACATAATTTCACATAGAAATCCCTATTTTCATTTACTACAATTCAAAATCAATTTTAAATACTCATAAATAAATTTTTAAAAAAGACTTAAAAATCAGCTAGCTGTAGGACAACGATTTGTAACTATGTGGGTCGTTATGAACACATAACAACTTGCTAAGGTAATTTTAAAGTCACAATGACCGACTAAAACAGCCACAGCTACCAAGTAATACCGTACCATTGCATAGGGTTAGATGGGTGGCAGGACCCAGAGTTTACCAACAGAATATTATCCAAGCCAACTTATGGCCTACTCCTGGTTGCTTTGTACTTCTTTCTCTACTAAATTCCTGTGCCATGTGTACCCAGGTTAACTTTAAACTGCCTCTACACGATAATAAAATGCGAGTGATCAGACCACTCTCATTTCTTGCATTTACCTGTGGTCTAGGTCTGATACTAACTGTTCTATTTTTATCACTTTTACAGAGCATTAAAGGTAAGCATATTGACCTTGTCTGGTTCCAACAGACACAAATGCAAGTACAAGATACTGTGTATTTTGACACTTTTGTACCAGCATGCTAGTTAAACCAAACCATATCTCCTTTGTTAAGGTTTAATGTTTAATTGTTAAACATTGATGTTTAACGTTTGAGAAGAACTGCAGTTATGGAGATGCACAATGTTATTCCCATTACTGTTCGGATACTCTTGATTAAATCCTTATAGTTGAACTTCTTTGCTTTTAATGCAACAACTGTAAGCATAAAATGTTCAGGTGCTGCTTCATGTATCTCAGCCACTGGGAAGTGTGGTTATTAAGAGGAAACTGTAGTGTTTACTACACCTAATATAATAAAAGGTCTGCCACACCAATATTATCATTGAGCCTCATCTGGCCACAGGTTCAAAAACTTTAACCACTCTAGATTTCACACGTTTGTAGGCACCATCTAGCCACTTCTGAATCCTCTGTATTGTAGCTTTCTAGGCAACTGGAAGCAAGACTGTGTGTAAGGTTGTACACACACTATATTTAAATCTATTGAAAGGTAAGTCAGTGCAGATGGATAGCACACACCTAGATATCCATTTGCACTGACTTTATTGTAGAGGGCATTTTTAAAGTTTGATTTGTTTTATTATTTTTAAATCAGTACATTTTGTGTTATTTACAAAATCAAATTTGTTATTTTCAATTCTTCAGCGTAAAACTATTGGTTTTTTTTTTTTCATTTACACTTCAGTAATGTGGTATTCAGCTCCAGGTTTTTCTAAATACAGCTGACTCAAATCTTTGTAAATTTCCATTAACTTTACAGGCGATTCGCTCTGGGATCACATTGTGTCATATGAACAAGCCTAATTTGTTGCTTATTACGTTAGGGGAACCAGCAGTAGCCCTGAGTTTAGTTACTAAGACACACGTGCGTAACAGCTTTCAACAGCAAAAAGTTCTCATTTCAGCTATACAATTAAACCATAAGTTTTAAGCCTTTTCATAATTTCTTTTTGGCAAAAATGTAACTCTATGTTTACCTCAACAATTAAAAAATATATAATTAGCTAATCAAGAGCTTTATCAATTTTAAGTTAGCTGCTACAGTTATGTCACTGGTATGACTGCCTAATATATTAAGCAGTCATGTTGTAGTGTTTTAGTAGTGTCTGTTATATGGATATTCTCTTATCATCAGTCAAGAACAGCCCAAGTTATGAGTATCATTAAGTTTCGTTATTAAAAAATGTCATTTTCAGTCCAATATGAAACAGACACCCACCATTCTTTAACTCTGTATGCCACCTTTGCATTTTGCATGTGTTCCATTTGGAGGTTTTGATTGGCAAATTTTGTCAAAATGAACGCCAGTCGAAAACTCCTTGAGAGGTCAATAAGATATTACAGAACACATGAATAATGTATGAGCAGCATTCAGGGTCCTTTATGAAGTCATGAGAATTTGAATCCCACAGGTGGTTCTCACTTATTATCAGCTTTTCTGTAAGTATGATTATTTAGTGAGCGTTAGAGTATGTGTCACTATATAATTACTAAAGTTTTGAAACTCTACAAAATTTCCCTGAACAGTCCCTTATGTAAACTAATTAACATAATGATCAAATGAGTTACTTTCTTAGTGATTTTAGTGCTATTAATAGTTAGGTTACCTGTACTATTCCTACCACAAATATGTATACACAATCATTGTCATGTTTGATATCATTTACAATATTAACATTAAATCCACAGTTTAATTGTATTGTTTGGAACTAGTCTTTTTTTCTTTTCTGTTTTATATACCAGCTTTTTGAAAAGCCTGCTGCCTTACAAGGGGGGAATGTAGTGATTCAAATATCTGTAATAATAAAAATACTTCAACATTAATGGGTCACAACAAACACAACAACATATCAAAAATAAAGTAAAGTGAAGATTAAATGATCCATTAAACGCCTAAAAATTAGATAAAACTCTCTGGGGTTAGAAATGTTGTGAAGGACATTCTGCTCTTGCAACACACACGGCATTATGTGTAGATTTAATACAATGTTCCACACTACACTGTCCAAAGGTTGTTTTTTTCCTCAAATAAAGATGTCCAGGTCAGTTTGACACTGTATTGGAGGTTTTACTTACTGTTATTTAATGGATTGGTTTAAAAAGAAGTAAGCTTAAATTACACAAGGAGAGTCTGTTTACTAATTGGGTGGGGCAATTAGTTTCACTCAATTTAATCTAGGCGGTATCAGAGTAAAGGGAGCTTAAATCTATTCCAAACTTTTATACACTTTATATAATGTCCAAATTTATTTAAAAAAATCTGCATATAAATGTATATTCACTTTTTTCTGGAACATTTGCAATAGACAAGCACCTACCTCTATGACAAATAGAAGAACATTTCAAGGTTAAAGGTTTTCAGTTGAGCATGCAAACCACAAGGGAATGAAAGTCACTGAAGCACTAAGCCTGTTCCACTGTAATTATTGTGATTATTAATAAAAGCCGCCACCTACACACAGTTAGTTATGTTGCCTCTAGGCTGAGTTGATTGGCACCTGTACAGGGACAAACACTTTCGTTAAATAAGAATAACTTGTGGCCCTGCAGACAGCTGGGGAAGTGTAGTAAGACATTTGCGAGGTGTCAGTGTTACAGTAACAACACTGAATGACACAAAGAGAGTAAAACAAAAACCAAAACATTGGTAACTGGCAGCTGGCAGTTGATACACGTCTAATGTACATTTTGCTTGAAAAGACAAAATCCGAATAGAACATAGGTTAAATCAAACCCTGGCTACAGTGTCTTCAACCGAAGCAGAAAACAATTCACCCAGCTGCTAAAGTGGGGAGCCAAAGATTGCCAACAGATGATGTTTCTAGGTTATGCACATATATGCTCTGGCTTAGCAATTGTGCATCACAAAGAAAAATAAACCAAATAAACCTCTAATGGTGTATGCAAGCGTTGACACCAGCCAAATGTGCTGATCAGGTATGTTACTTTTTTGTTTCATTTTACTATCTGCTTGCATTTATTTTTTCCTAATAAAAAAAAAAAATCTTTTTCAGGCACCGATCTTAACAAATTAAATAAGCTTGCAGTTGTTTCGCCCACTTATATGATATAAACATGAAGACACCTGGGAAACTCCTGAAACTCTGACTTCCTTTAAATTAACACTAAAAAGCTTTAAATAAAAACCTTTAAATGTAGTTCAGAGTTAACTTTGATTAATAACAGCTTGAACATACATAAAATCTAGCATGGATTGCAACTTTTCATTAATTTTCTTTATTTTGCCACTGTAATGTAATATGCTTTTTTTTAGTTTAAATGTATGTATCATGTAAAACACTCTGAACTGTCTCGTTGCTGAAACAACCTTTGCAAAAAAAAATGTTGATGTTGGTTAATTTCTGTGATATTTGAGTCATCTATCTGATGGTAAGCATTAAAACAAAAGAGTAATGGAAAACAGTATGATGTGCTAGGCTAATCATTTATATGACTAATAAAGAACCACATTGGTAAAATGTAGCCTAGCAACAAGCAGTAAGTTTAACTGGCAGCAGGAAACAGTCTTTGGTTAACTCCAGGCATCAACAGGGAACGAGGAGACTGGCAAGTCCTCACAGTGTAGGCAACAAGCTGGTAATTCACCTGACAGCAGATGACAGGCCTTGGAAGCTCCAAACACCAACAGGAAGCGGGCAGGCTTGAGAGTGCTTCAGCCAAACAAACAAAATCCGAAGGGGACAGACAGAAGGCTTGTCGTGGACTGGCAGAAGGTCGGGGCAGAGACGTGAAGACATGGTCAGAGGCAAGCTGGAGTCGAAACCGAGAATTTAAACCAATAATCAATGCTGGAATGAAGTACATGCTGCAACGACATTCTGGCAATGAATGAGGGAAACACTGCTGCTTAAATGCTGCCTGGCTGACGAGCAGTGATGAGCTGAAGCTGAGGGTGAGCAGGTGTGGAAGGTTGGAGCTGATAGGAGGTGCTGCAGAGAAGTAACAGATCTCACAGTCCACAGCCAACATGGCAGAATGTGACAGAACCCCCCCCTCAAGGGACGGCACCCGACGTCTAAAAAGGACCCACCAAGCCAGGGCGGGCGGTGGGAGAAAAAAGGCTGCAGGCGGGCCTAAAACTCCTCAGAGTCAGACCATTCCATGCCTTCCCAGGTTCCAAGGGGTCTGATACAGCAAAAGGCTGCGAAGGGTGAAGGCGATGAAAGTCGGCAACAGGGTTCGCATCGAGGATATGGCGAGAAGGGACCCAAGATCTTTCTTCTGGACCATAGCCTTCCCAATCAACCAAGTACTGGAGACCCCGCCCCCAACGACGGGACCGAACCAGGCGTTGAAAAGTGAAGGCAGGCGCCCCATCAATAAGACGAGGAGGGGGAGGAGGCCAAACCACCGGAGACAGAGGGTGTTCATGGACTGGCTTGATCCTGGAGACATGGAATGTCGGATGGACACGCATAGTGCGGGGAAGTTCCAGCCTCACTGCAGTAGGACTGATAATCCTCTGAATAGGAAAGGGACCGACGAATCTGGGAGCCAACTTCTTAGACTCCACCCGGAGAGGAAGGTCCCTAGCAGAAAGCCACACCTTCTGACCTACTTGGTAGGCAGGGGCTGTAGAACGTTGCTGGTTGGCAGAGGCAGTGTAGCGACCCACCGAGCGCCGGAGGGTTGGGCGCGCTCGGTCCCAGGTCCGACGGCAGCGGCGAACAAAGGCTTGGACAGATGGGCAGGTGACTTCTCTCTCTTGTGCAGGGAAGAGAGGAGGTTGTTAGCCATAGACACAGTGGAAGGGAGAGAGACCTGTGGCAGAGCTGACAAGTGAGTTATGAGCATACTCAACCCACATGAGTTGTTGAGACCAGGAGGATGGATTCTGTGAAACCAGACAACGCAGAGCGGTCTCCATCTCTTGATTCATGCGCTCTGTCTGCCCATTGGACTGAGGGTGAAAACCAGAGGAAATACTGGGAGTGGCCCCCATCTGATTGCAGAATTCTTTCCAAAAAACAGAAGAGAACTGGGGACCACGGTCGGACACCACATCTACTGGGAGACAATGAAGGCAAAAGACATGGTGAAGGGCCAACTTGGCAGTCTCCTTAGCAGAAGGTAGCTTGGGAATGGGCCTGTGTTGCCATCAGAAGGAGGCAACACAGGCTCATCTCCCTAGACAAAGTCTAGGGAGATGTGGGACCAAGGTTGATGTGGTATCGGGAGTGGTTGAAGGAGACCCGCAGGGGCCTGATGTGAGGCTTTCTGCTGATTACAGGTGTGACATGCCTTGACAAAACTGCGGGTATCTGCCACCAAGGTGGGCCACCAGAAGCGCTGGAGCAGAACATCTAGTGTCCGTTGGGAACCTGGATGACAGGTAAGCTTGGAGGAGTGTGCCCACTGCAGAACGTCAGACCTCAACACTTCAGGAACATAGAGGCAGTTGGGAGGACAGGCACTGGGTCCCGGCTGCCCCTCAGTGGCAGAACTAACTCTCTCCTCGATGTCCCAAGTTAAAGTGTCGACAACACAAGAAGGAGGAAGGATGGATACAGGATCGTCTGTCGATTCCTCCTCAGCTTTGGAACTGCGCGGACAAGGCGTCTGCTTTAATGTTGCGTGATCCAGGGCGGTATGAAAGGATAAAGTTGAATCTAGTGAAGAAAAGAGACCAACTGGCCTAACGATAATTGAGTCTTTTCGCAGATCGAAGGTACTCAAGGTTCTTGTGATCAGTCCAAATCAAAAATGGTTCCTTAGTACCTTCCAGCCAATGGCGCCATTCTTCTAGGGCTTCCTTTACGGCCAGTAGCTCCCTGTTGCCGATGTCATAATTCTTCTCTGTCGAGGATAGGCGTCGAGAGAAAAAGGCACAGGGATGGAGTTTCTGGTCAACTACTGACCTTTGGGAGAGAACAGCAACAACCCCCACATCTGAGGCATCCACCTCAACGACAAATTGCTGACTGGGGTCCGGTAATTGGAGGATGGGTGCTGAGGTGAATCTAGATTTGTAAGCTTCATCAGCAGCAGGGGTCCATTGGAATGACACCTTGGAACTGGTTAGGGGAGTGAGAGGAGTGGCCACAGAACTGTAGTTTCGAATAAAACGACGGTAAAAGTTGGCAAACCCCAGAAAACGTTGAAGCTGTTTGCGCGAGTCTGGAACAAGCCAGGAGGTGGCAGCTGAGACTTTTGCTGGATCTATCTGGAGACAGTTCTTGGCCACAATGTAGCCCAGGAAGGAAACAGACTGGACATGGAAGTCACACTTCTCCACCTTCACAAACAGGGAGTTCTCCAGAAGGCGCTGTAGCACAGCCCTGACATGATGGACATGCTCACGTAGGGTTTTGGAGAAGATGAGAATGTCATCGAGGTAGACAAAGACAAAGAGGCAGAGATGTGGCTTTAGCTTTACTGAAGACTGAAGCAAGGTCCTGGTATTCAGAGGGAACCCCAGAGAGGTCAGGTGGAGAACTGGAGGACTGTGAGTGGAGAGGAGAGGCAGCTTGCTTCAAACAGCGAAGATGACAGGAAGGGCCCCACTCACGGACAGCCCCTGTCTCCCAGTTTATGTTGGGATTGTGCTGACGAAGCCATGGATAACCTAGAATGAGAGGTTGATGTGGAGTCTTCAGGATGTGGAACTGGATTTCCTCATGATGGTTGCCAGACAGTAGCATGGAGACCCGAACGGTCAGATGAGTGACAGTCCCCAGAACCTGTCCATCGAGAGCCCGAGCAGGAATTGGACGAGGCAAAAGAACCTTCTCGAGCCCCTCCTGCTGAACCAAATCCTCGTCCATGATACAAGCATCAGCACCAGAGTCTATGAGTGTAAGCAGGGACCGGGATCCACCAGGCAGGAATAACCGGGCTTGAAGCTGAGGTCTCTGAGGCTGAGGAGAGGGCACAACAGTCGGGCTCAAAAGTATCTTCTCAACTACTGGTGAGCCTTTGCTCTTACTGGACAGTTGAACTTGAAGTGACCAGCCTGGCCACAGTACATGCATAGGTTAGATCTCCATCGTCGTTCTCGTTCCTCTGGTGTAAGAGAAGCACGGCTCAACTGCATAGGTTCTGGTTCTTCCAACAGCGGTCTTGACGAAGATGCAGTGGCGCTAGCCTGCCCTCTGGCTTGGATGGTTGGGTGGCGACGAGAGGATCCCTGACGTTTCTGTCGTTGGCGAGCCTGAACACGATGATCAATCCGGATTGCTAGAGCAATAACTTCATCCAGTGTCTGAGGAACCTCATGGGAAACCAGTTCATCCTTGATGTAATCTGCTAGGCCATGGAGGAATGCATCCACCAGGGCGGCCGGGTTCCAGCTGCTGTGGCTGGAACCCGGCCGCCCTGAGAATTTTACCAATAATCAATGGTGGAATGAAGTGCATGCTGCAACGACAATCTGGCACTGAATGAGGGAAACACTGCTGCTTCAATGCTGCCTGGCTGAAGAGCAGTGATGAGCTGCAGCTGAGGGTGAGCAGGTGTGGAAGGTTGGAGCTAATAGGAGGTGCTGCAGAGAAGTAGCAGATCTCACAGCCCACAGCCAACATGGCAGAATGTGACAGTTCCCAGATAACTGAAAAGGACAGTGAGCCCTGTCGACTGTAAATTAATATGGGTGTATTCATTCGTGGTCTCACTGCAGAGATTTAACAGTGCCATAATACAGGGTTGGACAATGAAACTGCAACACCTGGTTTTAGACCACAATAACTTATTAGTAAGGGCCTCCTTTTGTGGGCAATACAGCGTCAATTTGTCTTGGGAATGAAATATACAAGTCCTGCTCAGTGGTCCAAGGAATTTTAAACCATTCTTCTTGCAGGCCAGGTCACGACGTCATGCTGGCGGAGAAAAACGTTTACGCACTCGCTCCTCCAAAGCACCCCAAAGTGGCGCAATAATGTTTAGATCTGGTGACTTTGCTGGCCATGGGAGATGTTCAACATCACTTTCATGTTCATCAAACCAATCTTTCTTGGTTACAGATGTGCCAGCAAGATGTGCACCGACAATTTGTCCTCTTTTGAACTCTGGTATGTCACCAAATAATTTTGTGTGAATTGCAATATTTTGAGCAAAACTATGCTCTTACCCTGCTAATTGGACCTTCAAATTCTGCTGTTAAATTAATGAAGTTTGCCCACCAGGCTGGTTTAATTTACCCATGAAACCTCCAAAACTAAAATGAAAGGTGTATACTGTATGTTTCATTGTACAACCCCTGTACCTTGTTTCTAATGAGAACTGTGTTACATAAAGTCTGCTTGATACATCTTCATATGCTAATACTACTTGCCTATTAAAGGACTATTGTTTTAACTACTTCTTACTTAACAGCGTCAGTTTTACTTTACTTAGCATTATCATTATAATTTATGGTTAGTGAGAGAAGAGTAGTCAAACTTATGTCCCAAGTCTTTAAGTGAGAAGTTGAGTCATTTCATGATTTTTTGGACTTAATTTCAACTTAAGTAGGAGTCTTAAACTCCAGACACCATCCTTGCAATGACTTCATACTAAGAATAAAATAATAAAATATTCAACATTATAGGATAAATGTGCTATAATTTGTACCCTTATTATTATTATGCTCATTCCTACTATTATTGTTATTTTATTAGGTTTTATTATTTTTATTTATGTTTCATAAAAATAAATCTTATTGGAAATGCAATCACTCCATGGTAACCCAATTTAAAACACAGACAACAAATAGTATTCAGGGGGAACTACTAGATAAATGAATACATGGGTCTAATTCTATTGACCTAATTTCCTGCTCTTCACTTCACTACAATATACGTTAATAAAAAAGGTGAATCTTTTACTCTATTTATATGTTTATTATTATTATTGTAGCTGGGAAAATAAGCAGTTAACATGCCACACCATTTGATAAGATTCCTGCATCTTGGAGCAGCTGACTGACAAAAAAACACACATCCTTTCAAAAGTAATGGGTTTAATAAAAAAGATGCTGCTAGGAGCTGCCACATGTCTGCCTCAGTGTTGCTTTCACTCTGCCAGCACCAGAAAATTATGTTCACTTTTCACTGTGTAGCAGGAGGCTGACACATTCGAATTTGGACAAAGGAGATTTTAAATCTGTCTGGGTGAATTCCATCTGAAAAGCGGATTGTCACCTAGCTGATGACAGATATGCATCACGTTATTGACAATACCTGCTAAATTCAGTAAATTTATTTTTTTTCAATTGCGTAATTGCTTTAGCACACACCTCATCCACTCAAAGGTGGAATTTTTTTTATGAGGTTGAACATACAGAAATCACTGTTTGGTTCCATCTTTCCTTCTTTGATGAATTGCAGAAATGTAGTCAGTCAATGACCTTGCATGGTATTTAATTGTCTTTATTATTGTTTTGTGGCCACTGAAAAAATACTTTGCCTGATTTATTTTGTCTTACACTATGTTCATAGAGGGAGGGAAAACTAATGTTAATTCAAAAATGACTTCAGGTAAGGTAAAAAAAAAAAAAAAAAA
>JAVLVB010000557.1:4604779-4625614 GCA_032876305.1 Orestias chungarensis | reverse complement strand
CTATATACACAAATGTGTGTACTTATGTACATAAGTGTCAGAGACATGACTTTTTGTGTGTAACAAATCCAGACATTAACCCTTTCAAACATAATTTTTATTTGGACCTTGTGATGTAATCTTTTCAAACTGGCATATATATATATGGATACTGTCTTGAGCCTGTTAAAGAATTTAATATTTCATAGTGAAATTAATCCTCGGCTGACATTGAGGGAAAGTACACTGAGAGAAACCTCAAAAACAACAATAAAAGCTAGATAAAGATTACAACACAGGTGAAGTTATTCATTTTTTAGGCATGTCATCTGATGAACCCAGACTAAAATTTTGTTTGGCGATAATGACCATTGTTACATTTAAAGAAAAACGAGGGTAGACTGCAAGCCAAAGAACACCCACTTGAGGGGGTAGTGCACCTGACAAATGGGACGGTATCATGAGGACGGAATGACACAATATGGTTCTTCCAGGTAGACAAAGACAGTGGGTAGCCACCAAGCTCTGAACTTAGTCCCATACAATATTTGTGGGCAGAGCTAAAAACGTGTTTGCGAGCAACGGCTGTCTCAGTTACACCAATTCTGTCAGGAGGAATAGGTCAAACTTACAGCACACTATGGTTTTTGAAGGAAACCCAAAACACATACCCAAATCATAGAGGTTTGAAGACAACTCAAGTAGTATGGAAAATAATAAAAGCCTATAAAAAAATATATAGAAATAGGAAACAGTTTGATAATCTTATCTTTCTTAAAATACTTATGGTCTGTTCTAAAATTATGAGACAGAAAAAATATTAGTGGTTGAAACTTTGGATGCAATTGTAATTGATAATAAAATACTACATAAAGTTATCAATAAAAAGGTTTTTAACAAGTATGTTGCAGCTGACTTCATTCTTGAATCCTAATAAGAGAAGAATGTTCTGAAACGCACAGAATGAGACCTCCACGCATCTCAGACAGGGAAAGTTCTAAATTCAAAGGTCATTCTTTACATTTTGACAAGAAATGTCAACTAGAATTGGATTGTTGTAGGGAGAAGAGGTGTACTAAAATGTGTTAATTAATAAACAAACATTTCAGCAAAATAAGGCATCAAAAAACCAACACATACGAAACGACAAGATGTGACACAGGCCAAGTGTTGCAGGGTAGGGACTGGTTAATTATTATATTGAAAGACGTTTGAAATCTAGACAGCTTTATTTACAGTTAAGGGCAAACATGTGCAAACAAAACACACTCACACATATATTTGTGTCTTTAAAAATGACTTTGCTTTGATTTCCATTTTTTTATTTTTTTATTTCAATGGCCCAACAGGGACATGTACATGCCTAATTCCAAACTTATTCCAAAAGCAGAACTTGATTTTATGGGACCCAGGCTTTCAAGCTGATATGGAGCAGTGGGTCATAACAACTTTTTTTTCAGAACAATGACTCCCACAAGGTGATATAAGCTAAAATGTACAAAACACACACACACACACACACACACACACACACACACACACACACACACACACACACACACACACACACACACACACACACACACACACACACACACACACACACACACACACACACATACATACAGTCGCATCATTCCAATGAGGAATTATATTGATAACATTCCAATGAAATTTTCATCAGGCTGGGGTGAAATGAAAAAATAAATAATATAACAATAGATGTATCTGGGTGTTAATATTGATGACATCTTTGGCTTCCTATTCCAGAGGGTGTAACTCCTCCCTCCTCCTTCTTTAATAATTCTGCGTGGCAGCGGTGCCGTTGGGAGGGCTGTGGCTACTCTAGAGGGTGGGCTAATTAGTGTGGCATTACCGCTTGCTACTGAGTGTGGGGTAGGTCTGCAGATTGACATTCAGGGCCGTGCGTAGGAGAATCAGACAGCCACTAAGCAAATTGCTGCAATAGATTACCACTACAGATGTGGTGAAATCAAGTCTTCATCAGATATAATGCTCTCTGCTGCAGCATAAAATAATATCTTTTTTTTAATGATAGCCGTTTTGCATTATACTCTTTGCTTTTCCAAACAATGTGAATGACTGTAATCTGCAAAAAAGGATGTAAAAAAGACAGTTCATACCCAAGAATATTCATGTCAGTCATAAGCAATGTCGTATTTAACAGAAAACATGCTTCGATTGTATAGCCTTTGAAATGTATAAAACAACATTGGAGTCTTGAATACGGAGGGTGAACATTGATTGAGGCTATCTATGTCTAAATCTAACATCAAAACATTTATAATGGGTCAGAAAGACACTGATTCTTTTATTGTGTGTGTTAAATCTAGTTACTCCGTTTATGTTTAAGGCCATAGTGAGACAGAAAGCTAAATATATTTTTATAGCGACTAACAAATTAATCTACAGAATCTTTTCATATTAAGTTAGATTCATTTACTCATTAATCTCAACTTTGGATACTAAAACTGAAATTTACTTATGGGTTTCTTGGTTTTTTCTACTTATTAACTCTCTAAAACTTGATAGCTATTGACCCCCTATTAATAAAGTGGGACTTCCAATAAGAACAGTCACCCCTACTTGCCATGGGTGAACTTAAACCAACCTCTGGATTTTCTGACAGCTGGATAAAAAGTAATAAACTTTGACAAAGAGGAAAAGAGGGTTAGGCTCTTAAGTATTATGTGTGTTTCTGCATGACAATACTCAGTACTTATTTATTTTTTTGTTGTTTTTTCAGCCTGTGATGTAACTGTCTCTCTCATGGCTCACTAATTTACTGCTTAAACACATTAAATGCAATCTGCCAGAGACACTGGGGCAGAGTATTATATGTATGTAGTTATTCATGACTTGCAAATGGTGTACAGCTATCATACATATCACAGCTTGCTGAGGCTACAGCAGAAGCAAATTTTTCTCTTTGGACAAGGAATGATTAATAATAATAGCAACAACTGCCTATTCAAGGAGTAGCTTAGTGGATCAATGATAATTTTTTCCTAGTACAAAAAGCTGTTTTCCTTTTTACTTTCTTTTATTTCTTAATGATTCTGAGAATCTGGCTTTTATCTGCCATTGTAAGTCTTTTTTTTCCCTAACCTGATGCCATGGAAACAAGCAAGAGCAATACATTAGTTTAGCAGTCTCACAGCCAAACACAGAAAAGGGAGATGAGGCTATGATAGATAATTATTGTGTCCACTTAAAGGTTTTGTGTTGAGAAATGGTTAAAGCTTGACAGAGCAGTTCCAGAAATATATTTGACCATGTTAAACTTTAACATGGTCATAATAGTGAGTTCAGATTGGAATGTATGAAGACTTTTGTCACACAAAAGCACAAATTGAAATGTGTTTTATTGCTACTTCACAGAAAAACAAAAGCAGGCCATTTTATGTTCAGAAAAAATGTGACGCATTTATTTTTATTTTTATACAGTATTTCCCCAGAAAGCAACCTTTCAGGGGATGTCTTTTCGGCTTTGTCTGTAGCAGTTTTGCACACATGTAGACTGAAATTTTAGCCTATTCTTCTGTGCAAAAAAGCTGAACTTTTATCTAACTGCATTCATCTTCCTGTTATCTTTCACCAACATCTTTGTCACTGTTCATCTGCTCAGCATGATGCTGCCAACCCTATGCTTCACTACTGGGATGGTCTGTACTAAAAATGGAGCAGTTTTAGTTTTCTGCCAAACACTTTACAAAGACAGCCTCTACAAAAACTGGAGAAAGGAATTACAGACCGTAAGCAACAAATATAGAATAATCAAAAATGAAAATCGGACTAAAGAACTAAAATTAAATACAGTGGAAAGGATCAGTAGTAAATATAAAGAAGTTGAAAAATGAAAACCAAGGAGAGTAATTACAATGAAAAAAATGAGTAAAAAATATATTTTAAACTGTTCAACATGCTCAACAATCCTTAAAGCCTCAATTGTGTTTATATACCTGAATCAGACTTCAGCATCCCTTCTAAATTTACCACAAAGTATTTCACCTGGTATACATTTTAAAAAAAGTGCGGTTTGTAAAAATAACCAATCAGCTAACTGGCTTTGTGAAGATACAAGAGTGGAAAGCATCACCACAAGCACATTCATGGCCCTTTGAGTGAGCATCTGTGTGGGTGGCTTTGTTGTAAGCGGAGCAAGAAGCACCGTGCACTGCTGTTTACCAAGGTTACTCGTAAGCAGCTTTAAATATCATGTTAAAAGTCAAATGAAACAAAGTTGGCCGTGAGCCGAGGTGTTGTGTTTGGTGCTAGAGCACTCAAATATATCTTTTGGACCTGATGCAATTGATGTTATGCTCGAGAGAGGTCATAGAAGTCATTGTGCCTATCGTCTCTTACATCACTGTTCAGGATAGAACAGATAGCACTATGAAATAAAGCTACAAGTCTAAGCAGAGAAAAATAAAATTAGTATAACAAAGTGTGTTCATGCATATTTTAAAACATTACTTAGTAGATTTTCTGCGATAAACTAAATTCACTTATAGATATTTTTCCTGCAGTCCTTTGTATAAGTCTTTAAAAAGTCTCATTTAATAAAAAATATATATTCTTATGAATCGTATAAAACCAAATATAATAAAAATAAAATTGGAAATTACACTTTCATTAAAAACTTTTTAGATGTAAAACAGAGATTAAAAAGGATCAATTATTAAAGAACTTTCTTAAACTTAAAAAACATACCCTGTCAAACTTTGATAAGAGCAGTAGAAATTTAAGAGGTGAATTTTAATGTACTTAAATAGGAATACTGGAGAATAATAACATATCAGACATAATGATTAATTTTTGCTAATTTATGTTAGTTGTCCTATGGCAGGCATCATAAATAACAAGTTCAGGGTGATATGTTAACACACTAAATGTTTCCACAAGGCATCTTACAAAAAATTTGCAGAAAACAAATTGCACATTACATAAATTATATTAAGATATAATTGCATTACATTTTTGTTAAAGTTTTCTTTAAAGGGTAAATAATGCTAACAGCTTAAGTGTACAGGCAAAGTCTTCCATTAGGTTGCGTCTCTATCAAAGGCGATGCTATGACATAATTTGCAAATCTCCTGAGGCTTTGTATTTCCAATGTAAGGAAGATGTTATTTCAATATATTTTTCCTTAAAAAATAAAACAATGTACATTTGCCAAAGCTCCTTGGGAATTAATTAGAGCATTTGATCTTCAAAAATTCATGTTGTTGCAAGTATGAGTAACCCGAAGTAAAGTTTAACTTGCTTGGTAATATTTCATATCATCTCATTTGCACTCTTTACTTAAAGCTAAAGTTTGGTGAGACCATCAAAAAGAATATATTGTATTAACGTCATTGAAAGAGTACAAACAACGACAACAAAAAAGAAACCATAGCATAATACCACATAAAGGTGAAGAGTCATAAAAATGATAAATGCCATTTCTGGTATATACAGATTAGTCCTATGTGTAACAACAAACTTTTTTATCAACAGTGTAGGAAGATAGAAAAGGTTTAAGTTTTTTCTTTGAAATAAAATGTCCACATATGGCTTAAATCTCCAATGCTCCTTCCGAGAATCCTTTCTGAACTGGACACAGAATTAAATGTAAAACAATATCTGACAGCCATTTGAAGATTTACAGAGCAGACGATTTTGACGCATCTGCTGCAGGAGCACTTACATGCGGTTTCCTCCCGCTTCGGCGACCGTTTGTCTGTTGATAAAACCCCAGATAATCTTGCCAGCTGATAACTTCATTAGGAAAAATGTCCCAAAATTTTAAAACGTATGGTGAAGCGATTGTTGTAATTCAAGGCTCCAGTGTGGCAGCAGAGCTTATATTCAGCCTCCAGATCAACATCAAAACCTTGAAACATTGGATTAGACACGAGTCAGCATGCTGTTCAGGTCCATGAGAACCAGAAAGAAGCAGGTATGGATTAACTATTCCTGATTTTGCTAACGTTATATGCATTCAAAAACAAAAATCAACCAACACAGTTTTTTATAGGAAACTATTTTTTTATTTTATTTCGCTGGCTCTGGTTAGTTTGCTAAATATCTCCGATGCACCATGCAACACTCTCTGTTTCTTTTCTATCTCACTGTACAACACTACCTGTTTCTATCACACCATGCAACATTGCTCAGAAGAAAGTCTGGGCAAAGTGCTCATGTTACATATAAACAACAAATTAAATAGTTGTTACTGCTGAAAACATTTAAAGGGTACAGACCTTTTAAACTGCACATGAGGCACATAACCCTCATATGCGTACCCCACTTTCATTATGCTGGACAGTTTCTGGGATTTCCCTAAACCAAAAAAGACTTGCAAAGCACCACATATGGATTTGATCTGAAATTATCACCTTTATACATGATCCCTCTTTCTCTATTGACTTCATTCACACTGGTTGGGGACAGGTAATGTGGCTGGGATGCCATAAATTGGTAAGTTCTGCTGTAACCCCCTAATCCAATCATACTGTTCCGCTGCTTGAGGACAAAGCTTTCTCCATACGGAACATCAGGCTCACCATGGAAGGTAATTATACTACTAAATGCCACTAAAGAGGCAACATAGTCCAGGAAAACAGCTGAATGAAAATAGGATTAACAAAAGTATTCTGACTGATATCATTAGCCAGGTTTTTCTAAAAATAAATAAATAAATAAATTATGTAAACAAGTCTACTGAAAACCCTAATTACCAATATTGTTTTTCCCACAAACATTTAACATTTCTGTTTTGTTTTCTCTACTAATTATGTTTTTGCTCAGATTGCCAGTTGTCTTTAATCCTGTTGTTTTTCCAGACCACTATTTGTGTGCTTTTGTAATTAACTTCACCACCACAAAAATAGAAAAAAAAATCAACAGTGAAACATACATTTATTCATTGAACGGTTTCAAGCCTAAATGCTTAATTCAGGAGATGTGAAAAACCACCTAGTGTGGCTTTATTAGTGTAAGAGTACATACAGAGATGTAATTGTGGAGAACAATGATAGGAAGTCTCATAGTCCCATAGGCTACTTAGGATCAAAGAGTACATTTCCATTTGAGCAAAGCCACACTATTTTGGTTCAATGCTGCTTCATAAAATTAAGCTGACAGATCACAGTTTGTATAACTTGTTTACAGTAATTACCCAAATGTCCTAAAATCCATAAAGTAATAACTTATTGATGCTAAAATATGGAGCATAATTAAAAATTGAGCCATTTTCTTTGAGCCTATAAAGTCTGTCTGTTGGTATATCCTTGCCTAGTTACACATTCAGTGCATGGAGTGAGTCCTCATTTTGAAGGCAGCAGACTGGAGCAGTGCAGAGGCTCGGGAGACGAGTTTGGGGGCAAACTCAACAGTGAAAAACACTTTTCTAATCTCAGGGACATTCTCAGTTACTTGCTGTCCTCTGTGGGGGTACTTTACCTCCTGCATTGTGAGCCATGATCTTGGTTTCAAATGAGGCACACTAAGGTCAAACTAAGGTCTTAAAAGGCTACCGGAAACAGAACCAATTCTATGTTTTGCACTTTTTGCAGTTCCAGAGAAGTTGCTAGAGTTTCCTTCATATTTATAGAGAGCGATGTTTCAAAAGTAGCGGTCATATGTATTGAATTGGGTGAGTCTTGGTGACTTTGAAGTAGCTCTGCAGTTGGGTTTCACAGGAAAACTCAATAATTTTTGTCCAGAGTTGTCCAGAATGTTCTTCCTGTTCTTGCCAACTCAATTAAATAGCCAGTTTTGTGGGGGTTAGATTGTAGCATTATTTGCGAGTCATGATTTTTAGATCGTGCATTTCATTAAAAACAGACATTGATGTGTTATTCCAGAAGGTTTTAAAGGTTTATTTGGCTAAAGATATAAATTATATCTATAGACAAAGCCACTTAGAGTGAAAGTGAACAGCAGTGAAGATTGGTTGTTTTAAAGCACAGCAAATATTTATATTCTATTACACTGATTAAAAATGCACAATTGCAAGTGGTCACAAATACATTTCAGAAACTAATCAGGGTCTGGATAACTCAACAGGTTACCTAGGTAGACTGGATGTTTCAAGGAGCCGCGGATCACTTTAAAGCTGAAGAGCTATGTTGATAACATATAGGCAACAAAGAATTTAAATAGGATTATGAAAACATGCCTGTAGTAAAAAATAATAATAATAAATCACCCACTGCAGAGATCTTAAGGCTACCACAGATTTAAGCCACAGATTTCTATCCACAACAATGCTTTTGCATTTTTTGTATATCAATGTGCACAACGACTTGTTAGGTTTTGAGTTTATGTATTAAGTTTTTCTTTTGATTGTCAAAGAGTTTTATACCGCTGTAGGACTGTGTAATCGATTAGAAAGAGTTGGGAGTTTGATTAAACTTAATCAAATTAAGCTGCCATATTTAAATACTTCGAAAGCTTTGGCTTATTTATAGTCTTATTTGGTGTAACTGTTTTGTATTTATTTCTATGTAAATATCCCACGTACTTAACCTGAAATCCGATTAGAATAAAGCAGATTGATAAAACATGGTAGACCCATGTAAAAATCAAGGCACCGTATAGAAGTATCATTCATGTCCCAAACAAAGTATTTTTGTGATCAAAAAACTTAAAAGCCAACCGTTAATTGGGCTATGATAATTTAGCAAGTGTAAATTAATAATCAATAAGATTTGTATATAAAATATGTTACCTTAAAGAATATATTTGTGTAACTATGTGTACAATTGGTCTTTAATTCATCCATACAACAAAGGTCGCACATCTTCTGATGTGCTAAAGGTGAGGCAGTGCTTGAATCATAAAAACTGATAAAGGAGGTAAAATAATTGTGTTTAAAATCTCACTCCCCAGGCAGCTTAATCACCAGTAATACAAAAAGAAAGACTGGAACTCAGGAATTGTGTCAGAGCTACAGTGTGGATTTCATTTAATCAAAACAGGCTAGGAAAAACTTCAAAGACGTTTTATTTCATTAAGATCAAGAACATTATTCTCTCCAAATCTGCATCACACACAGGTGAAGTTTGCCTCTGGGGGAGACGGATAAAAACAGTGAATTCTTTAATCTTCCAAAAATCCACCAGCTTTGGCATCTATATTAATACAAGGGTCTTACATGGGTTTCTCACCACAGGTCCACCCATCGGCTTTTAAAGCCTGTTTACAGCTCATCCACACACAGCCTAGGCGAATAACATTAAACTGGGACTACTGTCGAAGCAGCTCTGAATAAGTTCAGATTTCAGCAGTTTTGTTAAATCCAGATGTTGTCAAATGATACCAACAGTTCTGTGTTCCTGCTGTCACAATAAAAATACTATCAGTATATTTAAAGAGAAAATGTCAAATGCTGAGTACTAATGTAGTTGGTCAGTTTCAGGGATTCAGCTGAGGTTAATCAACTCTCGGGACATGTGCCAATAGACTCATTATAGAACACTTAGATCCAGTTTGACCGAGAGAAAACCTTTAATTGGAAGCCTTTTCTAAAATTTTCTAATTTACTAGTTAGTCCTTAGTTTAAATCGCCATGTCGGTTCCAGTAACAATGTAGTTTGGTATTAGTGTGTTTGATTTTTGTTTTTAACTTGCTATATGCCAGTTTGGATAACTTTCTCTGCTGGTGATTCGGGCTCAGTCAACATCTGTTCTAATGAAGAATCATGCCAGCTAGTGAGTTGTTTACTTGAAGGAGCAGGTGATTGAGATTTCTGAAGCCCATGTAATGAGAATCTAAATCACTTGGGAGTTGAAGAGCAAATGTGACCAATGTAGAGAAGAACTCCTATAGATAGCATGAGATATGAGGAATTTCACACATGTTTTTATATATACAGTGCCTTGCGAAAATATTCGGCCCCCTTGAACTATTCACCCTTTTTCACATTTCAGGCTTCATACATAAAAATATACAATGTACCTTTTTGGTGAAGAATCAACAGCAAGTGGAACATAATTGTGAAGTGGAATTAAATGTATTGGATGTGTCTAACGTTTTCAACAAATAAAAAACTGAAAAGTGGGGCATGCAATATTATTCGGCCCCTTTACTTTCAGTGCAGCAAACGCACTCAAGAAGTTCAGTGAGGATCTCTGAACGATCCAATGTTGTCCCAAATGACTGATGAGCTTAAATAGAATCCATCTGTGTGTAATCAAGTCTCCGTATAAATGCACCTGCTCTGTGGTAGTCTCAGGGTTCTGTTCAAAGTGCAGAGAGCATCATGAAGACCAAGGAACACACCATCCAGGTCCAAGATACTGTTGTATCTATCTTGCCAAATAATATTGCACGCCCCAATTTTCTGTTTTTATTTGTTAAAAAAGTCACACACCTAATAACTTGAATTCCACTACACGATTGTGTCCCACTTGTTGTTGATTCTTCACAAAAAAAATTAAAAATTTATAGCTTTATGTTTGAAGCCTGACATGTGACAAAAGGTTGAAAAGTTCAAGGGGGCCGAATACTTTCACAAGGCACTGTATGTCTAAGCTTTCCTACGTATAAAAATGGATCTACTAATTTTATAAACACCCTCAGAATAGGGAAAGGTGGCAGTGGCAGCATCATACTACGAGGATATGAGAAATTATTTAAAACAAAGGTTTAAAACATACTAACATTCGAACAACAGTCAAGCCGCAATGAAAGTTAATGTGTATGTCATTTCCAGATCTATTTACAGATGTATATAATAAGTGGAGCACAGTATCAGCATCCACCAGCACTTGTTTCTAGTCTACCGTCATTCACTTCAGTTTCCAGCAATGCTTGATTAAAGCAAATATCAATGTGCTCCAAACATTTTTTTATTGTTTTTCTGTTTGTGATGATTAGCTTCATAACAGCTGGTAATAATTAATTCAAGATTCATCTGAATCCTCTGATAGGAGTTCCTATACCACGAGTTGTACTTGAATAGCATACTGTTGTATATGTTACACTGGACTAGTTATGGTCTATGATTAAAATTAAATTTCAATTTGTTACTTGACTTAGTTAGTTTGCACTGAAGAATGATCAAAAATGTCTTCACATTACTAAATGTAAGATGATAGTAGCAGACACATCTCAGGAAAATACTCCTGCTCTAATTGCAGAGAAAGATTATTCTACAGAGTACTTACAGAAGAGGGCTCAATAAAAATGCATGCCACACTCGTTAAAACATCACTAGTAAACCAAATCCAGAACTTTGTCATTTTTATTTCCAATCAACAATTATGTGCTGCTTTGTACTGGTCTGTCACAATAACTTCATTTTAAATACAGTGTAGCGTGTGAATTCTTTTCTTGAAATGGAATGTAGTTACTTAGGTCAGACATTGTGTCAAGTCACATTTAAGTTTGCAAACTCAATGTGGATAAAAATATAAGACCCATTGCAAAAAACATGCATGGCAATCAAGCCTGACTAGGTTGAAGTAAGGATATCAGGATCATTAAAGTATGTGCATTATACAAACATGACTATGGACTTATTTGCAGCCCAATGATATCAAGGAGGTATTTTGAGTTTTCCACCAGAGTTGCATATGCAGCTCTTTTAATGCTAAAGGATAATATAATAACTCCATAATTACTGATCGTTTTTATTTTCAAATGACATTTCCTACTATGATAAAATTGCCCTTTGGAGATTAATAAAGTGTTATTTAATTTAATTTCATCAGTACTAGCGGTCAACTAGAAATTGCTCTTCAATCACTCAATGTTGCATAGGGTTATCGAAGTAATCTACCATTATATTAAAAAGGCCAGCAAAGTCAGTACGGTTCATTGTCTGAGGACCACTATTGTGTTTACAAAGTCTTACATTTGATTTTGTAACATGACTGAAAAAAGGACAAACTTTCCAAAATAAAGCATTGGAACAGGGCAAAAATGCAGCAAAGATCGATTAGGGGTTGAATCTGGAAAAGTCTTTTTCCTGTAGTATCCAGTTGTAAAGAAATCCATGCAATGGCTCATGCTTTTAATAATAGGTTCTCACATCAGCTACTTTCACTCCAGCAACAGTTGTGAATGATGGGTAGTGATTACTTTTAATAAGGCCCTAATCCTGCCTTTTCAGAAGCTTTTCATGAATCCATGGTATCAGCACACTAACAAACAACAAATTAGTCTCTAAATAGATGGCATTGTTAGGAAGAATCTAATCTCTGAAAGGCATGTATCATGTTATTAATATATTAGTAGTTGTGAAAGGGCAGTAATGGGAACATACCAGAAAATTACTTAATAAAGTTGGACACAGACTGCTACAGTTACTTTACAACACTTTTTGTAAAGTTTTAAAGAGCTGGGATATCCCCTACTCACAAAAAGTTAGGGATATTTGGCTATCGGGTTAAATATCAGGATTAGCCCAAAATGCATTCAAACCTTAACAGGTGAACTTAATGTGACCTTCTTTAAGCTTTTGAATGCACCTGTCCAACTGTTAAATGTTTCAGTACTTTTTGCACATGGTGCTGTTCTCTAACGAGGAGCCTAACCGCAAAAGTCCCAACAGGTGTTTGATCCTCGAATCGACCAATAAATGCCCTGGTTCAATTAGAGCTGGTGTTTAAACAGTTCACATTGTGACATCATGAGACCAAGAAGACACCTAACAATGGATAAACAGTACCTGGCCATTGCAATGCTTCAAACAGGATGTTCTCAGACGGACGTGGCCACTGAGCTCAGAGTGACACACACTGTCATCAGCAGGTTCCAACAGAGATAACGAGAGAATGGAAGAGAGATGGACACAGAGATGGACGTCCTTTGGCCACATTTCATGCTGATGACCTCTAAATTGTGAACAATGCCCTGCAAGGGTACCTGACCAAACCAGCAGGCACAGGCGTCATCGTCTTGCATGGGCCAGGGAGCAATTACGCTGGACGAGACACCAGTGGGCCTCAGTGGTTTTCGCTGATGTAAGTCATTTCACGTTGAGCAAAAATGATGGCCGCCAACGATGTTGGAGACGTCAAGGAGAGGGCTTTGCATCAGCCACTGTTGTCACCAGACAAGCTTTTGGCGGTGGCGGTGTGGGCAGGTGTGTCTAGTCTTTATAGAACTGCCCTACACTTTGTGAATGGTTCAGTGACAAGCCCATACTACCTGAATAACAGCATTAATCCTGTGATTGTGCACCTACATGAACAACACAGGCCTAATTTCATCTTCATGGATGACAATGCTCCAGCTCATCGGGGTCACATCATCAGGGAACGGCTTTTGGAGACTGGTGTACCTCAAATGGAGTGGCCTGCACTTTCTCCAGACCTGAATCCCTTAAAAACCTGTGGGATCAACTGAGGCGCAATGTAGAGGCTCGAAACTCTGCACCACAAACTCTCAATGACCTTTGGGTTGCCCTAAAAGAAGAGTGGGATGCCCTGCCTCAGCAGACAATAAGTCAACTTGTGAACAGCATGACACTTCGTTGTCAAGCTGTATTGATGCTCAAGGGCACATGGCGAGTTATTGAGACGTTTACATTTTTTGTTGTGGTGTACACACCATGGTTGTTAACTTTTATTTCAACAAATTGTTTGAGACGAGGAAATCACTAGTACATCCTTCTACCTAAATGTTCTACTTTCGTGATATGTTATCACTGTAGCGGGAACTTTTTACATTTTCCACAAATTTCACCCAAAAGCCAAATATCCCTAACTTTTTGTGAGTAGTATATAATATATACAGTGCCTTGCAAAGGTATTTGAAACCTTTGAAACCTCTCTCTTTTTCTTATGCACTTTTTTGTGTTGATCTGTTATCTGCCACCATTCTGTGTTCACTTTAACTAGACAGGGACTAATAAAAATCTGACAATCCTCTCTGGGCCCTTTTCTTCAATTTTCAACCCCTATGTTGGTTGGCAGAGAAAAGAGAGGAAGTGGAATCTGCAATAAAGTATTGTGTATTGATCTCACAGTGTTACAGAAGATACGTAGTCTTCACCTTGGTGCCTTTTTTTACAATGTAAACTCCCAACATAATAGGCTAAAGTCCCTAATAGGCTTGCTGTGACTGTCACTTGTAACACCAGTAATCATAAGGACTGGTGTGTGCAAACAATGACTTTTCTAACATACAATAATAAACCATAGGTAATTTCAAATCTAAGAAAACCGAGTTAGGCCAAGGAAAATGGTTAAAAGATGTTAACTAAGGATCTTGGGAAACAACAGCTATGCCTCGTAAGTAATGAGGTACCCTTCTAAAATAATGGGCTGGCCAAAGGAGGGAATTCGTACGACTGATGGAAAAGCACAAAGGTTAATCACAGTGCATAGTAGATTTTACCCAAAATCCGGTATCCAGAGGCTATATGCTAAGCACTACGAAGGTTTGGAAAACGGAAGAGGCTGAAAACTGAAGTATCCGATACGAATGGGCATGGCAGTAAATGAGCAGACCTTGAGCATCAGAGCAAAACTGAAAAAATATCAAAAGCCCAGGGAAGAGCTACGAACAGTCTGGTATCTTACAGATACTGTGGTCCCCATTTTCATTGGATCACTTGGGGAAGTGAACCCCACACATTACACATCATATTCCAGAAGAATGCAGTCCCATGAACAGCTAAGATTCAAGAACTCTAAGCTACCGGGCCTCTGGTACAGAAGCCAATCTTTAAATGAAGGGAAACCCACCCACTCTCAAAGAAGGAGAAGAAGTAATTTTAGGTACGTTTCTACCAGATTTAAATAGCTAGAAAGTAACATTTCTGCCCATTTGTCTTCATAAAGGAATTAAAAGTCAGATGGATAGAGGAACTGTTTATAAAAATGTACCATTGTTGCCACAAATTCTAATTTGGCTTTTATTTTTGATGGTGAAATCTATTTACCATTTAAGTAATTTATGAATTAAAGTGACTGTACTAGATTTTAATCAGAAGACTCTGAGTAATTGGGATTGAATACGTGTCCACAACATGCATTTCAGATTTGTATACACAGAGTTTATGGAAAATTTCTGCATCCATTTAACCACATTAAGCCATAGGACAATATATTAACATTTACGACTGTTACAAGTCAAAATATGAAAAAAACATTCGAAAGGTAGGAACACTTTCGGAAAATGCTGTTCTAAATATAACAACGTTAAGATTTAAGCTGTCTTATAATTAATAGGAGACAACATTGTGCACAGTAATCTGTTTAAGGAGCTGATTGAAAGGGAGAGATTTGAGTCACTGTTCCAAGACACTAGTGAACAAAGCCTTTAAGCCATTATTCTGATCATTTTTTCTGATATGGATGGAGATGTTAATTTATACTGAGTGCTGTGATAAAATTTGTCATCTATCCAACGAGACAAGCACGGACAGAATTGCCAGTAGGCTGACAGCTCTGCCACAGGTAGACTAAAGTCATTCAGCCATAACTCTTATTTCATTTGTTAATTCGAGAGATGAAATATGCACTTAGCCTCCGACAAAAAATTATGCAGAAAAACAAGGAAGTAAACAAAAATGTGTTCACTAGGCTCTCATGGAGGAAATGTTTGCTGCTTGTTCAGCTGAACATACGCACTGCCAGCCGGTGTTGGCCTGCTGCTTTATGAAATGCCTCTTGCTGAAATCAATAAAATGTTAGAGTTGATTAAAACACCAATAAAGGCACTCAGGGGTATTTTTCCCCAGACGACTGCGAGACATATTTTCATCCTGTCTTTTGGCCTCGTTTCAGGGATTGCCTCTTGAGTACACAACCTAAGAAACTCTTATTGCTGCATTGTACAGGAAGTATGAATTTATTTTTCTTTGGTTAAACTAAAAATCTTAAAATGTAAAGGAATTTGGCTTTTACTGACATCACAAATAAAAAAAGACTACACTATTATTATTGAATCATTTCCCTTACCTATAGTTTGATGAGTCTAAATTTCCAGATCTGTAGCAACAAATAATGTGTGAACATCAATTTTTGGCCATCATTCTACTGTTTAAGCCTTTACAGATGGACGAATGGATGGATGGGAACATACACTTTTGGATAGATAGATTCATAGAATCATGAGCTGAAAGATGGACGGTTAGAAGGAGAAGTAGACAATGAAATTGTGGATGGATAGATGAACTACACACAGCACTAAATAGGGGAAAATTGAAAAGGCTGTTTTATGTTCTTTTTTTTATGATATAGATTGTAACTCATCCACAGTTCTGATTCTTCTTTTCCTTCCAACACCATGATAACCATATCACTTTCTTTAAGAGTTAGCATCTTTATGCCAGTCTAACAAAATATGGTATTTTTTTAACTTCTAGATAAGACCCATTAAAATTGTTTCCTAAGAGTAATTTTATGTTATAATCCATATGTTTCAGAGAGCTGATCATGGCATATCGGCAGAATATTTACTGCAGCATAGAACAGAAAGCCAAGACATAGACCAGCGGCGCCATACCAGATTTCCAATTTCTTCTTCTCCTGTCCCAAGGACCGGATTAAGTTATGCTTCATTTAATTAAAACATTTCTGCTCAGCCTAGTCTGCCTTTGCCACATAGATTGTTTCTCCCCACCACCAACAGAGACAATACCCAAGGGAGGCACAGGGAAATAGACACTATTTCTCAGATCACTGGAGGCTTGTGCAATAAACGTGCTTATCATCTAGATGTGGATGAAAGGACCTGGTGTTGGCTTTAGAAGCTGTAGGGTCACCTATCACAGGGATCCCAACTTTTATTACAGGCGTTAAAGACCTATTGCCCCTGTCAAGAGGATAGGTTTGGAGGACATTTAATTTAGTTTCTTACTGCCACGAGGGACTCTAGGGACTCAAATAGGTTTGTGTAAAACATTAGAATCTTCCCCCCCCCCTCTTTTCCTTGAAAACACTGCAAATCTGTTTGTGGAAACAGATAGTATAAAATAAGAAACAACACTGCTCCCACAGAACAATAACAAGGAACGTCTGAACCTAGTTTCATTTAATTATTCTCTTGAGATGTCCTCATCTAAAGTGTTGACTAAAATATTGGCAGTATTGTTAGCAAATGCTGCTATTACCGTAAGAAAGTATTTACTTTCCTTGACATGTTTTGTAAACACAAATTTTAGAAATGTCATTGTATTTACTTTGTATTCTATAAGAAAGATATATCATCTGAAATAATAAAGGCGCTTCAAAATACTGTGAATCTGTAATATTTTGTCATATTTAGTTAGATTGAGTCCATCCATCCATTTTCTGTACTCCCTTGTCCCTATTGGGGTCCGGCTTACAACGGGCGAGAGGCAGGGGTACACCCTGGACAGGTCGCCAGTCCATCGCAGAGACATACAAACAACCACTCATAAACAAAGTCACACCTACAGACAATTTAGAGTGCCCAATCAGCCTAACAGTCATGTTTTTGGACTGTGGGAGGAGACACAGAGTATCCGGAGAGAACCACGCATGCACAGGGAGAACATGCAAACTCCTTGCAGAAAGACACAAGAATTGAACCCAGAGACTTCTTGCTGCATGGCAACAATGCTACCCACTGTTACACTCTGCAGCCCGTCAGATTGAGTCAATACTACCTTATGGTACACAATTGTCCTAAAAACTACCAGTATTACTAAACTCAGTATTGTCACAGTCTCTATGTCTACAAACCCTAACATCATTTATTGGATTGAGAATCCTCTGTATATCCATAAAAACAGGGAGACTCTGCTATTCAGAGCCAGGTTGCAGAGTATTCACTAATCTAAAGCCTGTCATTGTAAAAAATGCCCCATCCTTTGTAAATTGGAAATCAAAGCTTATGAGCGTCGGTATTTCATTTTAATATTTGTCTAAATCATCAATGCATAAAATTTATCTTCACTTTCTTTAATGCACTAGAAGATGATGAATGTGAGAATTAACCAGTGTTACTTGCCTGTCTGTCTAGGAATGTATCGTCAGTGTAAGGCCAGCCTAACACTGTCAGCAAGGCAGGCTGCTAGCACTCAATAGCAACAGAGATGCTTTCATTTAATTCAAAGGATAGCTGTCCTTCTGTGCCTGTATTGTAGCTTGGCCTCTCTTTATGCATGCCAAGGTACTGCTGGGTATTGGTTACTGTGGAAACCAGTGGCGAACCGTGAGCACTACAGCTAGCCCTTTACCCCCAGCCATGAGCGTTGGCTCCTTTGCTATACCTTCTTCATGTCTCATTCTATAGGGCTAGGTTATTTAAGTTTTTTTTTTTTTTTTTATAGTTATGCTGCTATAGGCTTAGACTGCTGGAGGACAATCTGACCACTTCTCTCTCTGCTACTTTCTTCCTTTGTCCAATCTGCTTACTTACGGTGTTGTCAACATTGTTAACCTTTTGTTTTCTCTTAGTGTTCTTCTCTCCACTGTAACCACACCTGGTCTGGCGTTCTGTTTGCTGAGACAGCTTCTTGGATGAGAACATGGGCTGAGATGCTTCCAGTGAGGCTCTACAACTGCTGCTATAAACTGTTTTTTTTCAGTATCCTTTGCATCTAATTTAGTTTTCTGTCTCTTCAAACCTCCAGTTGGTCGTGGCAGACGGCTGCTTGTACTGAGCCTGGTTCTGCTGGAGGTTTCTTCGTGTTAAAGGGGAGTTTTTCCTCTCCATTGTCGCTACATGCATGCTCAGTATGAGGGATTGCTGTAAAGTCAACGACAACACAAGCTATTGTTTCGGTCAGTTGATTCCAGAAGAGTGAATGCTGCAAGTCAATGACTCGATGCAATCTGCTGGGTTTCCTTAGATTGGAAACTTTTTCAAATTGATTTGTTTATGATGTATCTTTGATTTTAGTTTATTTTCTTGTAAAGGGCCTTGAGACGAAATCTGCTGTAAAGTGGTGCTATATAAATAAACTGATTTTCTTGATTCTTGATTGGTCAAGTCACCTTGCACTCTGAAACTAACACACACAGCTTGGCCTTCTTCTGGACTCATGAAGTCCCAACCAATCAATTAGCCAGATAAACGTGTCTTGATAGATTCCGACGATTCTGATTGGATAACATGTTTATCAGGAAGGCAGCCCTTTTATTACTGATGTGAACTTGACAGTAGACTTACAACAATAGAATGTAAATGAGAGAAAATATATCAAATGCATTATATAAGATGAAATTATATTAAATAAATAAAACTTTTAATTTTTATTTTTTTTATTTTTTATTTAACACTCCTATTGTTTGGTCCACAAAATTTCTAGGCCTTCTCTGAAGGCGTAGAACGCCCTAAGGGTTCCCCACTGGTGGAAACCAGTTGACCAACTGCAGGAAGCACTGAAAACAATCATAATTCTATTATTGTTCTAATGGTGATGTTGGTTTTTAGTCTAAGCGCTAGTCTTACAAAGTCCTCAGGCACAATCGAAAATACTTCACCCTAACAGTCAAATGGGTACCCTAAAGTTTAATTGTCTTAACAATTGGATGGCTATAATAGACTCTGTTCCTCTTTTTTGATAGGGGGAGTTGGAAAACAAAGTTAACAGAGCAGTTTCTCACTGACAACTAAAAACACTGATTGTCTAATTAAAACAAGAAAAATATAAATACGGGGTATTTAAAGAATTTAAGCCACAGAGTGAAATAAAATGGGTTATTAAATTGTTGGTAATGCCAACATGAAGCCTGCCTCAATGCAGAAAGCCAATTTTTTCCTAGAAAAATACAAAAGGGTCCTCCGTTTAAATGGCCAGCACAGCAGATGTTTATTAGAACAAGCCAACTTGTCATGTCTAACATCTGCACAGCTGGCAGCCTGCTGCAGAGCGAGCGCAGCACCTTGGCTTTGGGCTGAATGACAATGATAAATTCTGGTGGATGAACCCTGTGTTTCAGAAACATAACCCTAGCAGGTGACATTAAAATCATTCACCCTCTCAGGGGTAGAAACCAATGTGGCAACATTGTGAACATGAAAAACAGCTCTGCTGCCCAGCCAGGGAGGGTCCACCCAGCTTGGCTACAGCTGGCTCCACTTAGTGGGCTCCAGGTTTGGCAGCCTTTTTCCATCAGCCAGAAGGATCCATTTATCCCTTCATCGCACCGCATCACTACAATACCGGCATCATCTTGCCACACTTCACACATCAGGGTGCCTTAAGCCGAGTGGCGCCACCTAAGAAATTCCACTAATGAGTAAAGAAGAAGCTAAACACAGAGCTAATCATGGCGACTCAGGTGCAGAGGGTTTAATCTCCTCTGATCTCGACAGGAGGCAGTGAGTGGTGAAAGATGCAGGATGGTAGATCAAAAGCATGGCAGTCCTTATCCACAACAAAACAATGCTTAAAACATTTTTTTTTGTGGAGCAAAGATACAGAAATAAAAAGTGTTGATCCATGTTTATGATTTTTCCTGCTGTGTCCTCCACTACGTTTATATATTTGTGCATTCATCTAATCTGGTTTTTCATGGTTCCAGTTTTCTTAAATGTTTTAATAATAGCTCTGCTCACAGATAAGACAATGTTTATTGTGTTCTTGAAATGCAATCCATACCTAATTCTTTTTCTTTTCATTTCAAAGAGTGGCTCAGAGAAATTGAACCATGTGTCACATCAATGTGCATGCAAGAGAAACAGTAAATGAGAAATCACAACTAAAATGAACATATACTTGCACGTTTATTTTTGCTCGTTAACCTTTTTCCAACACAATTTTTCTTTTCACTAAAATTTCCCCTAACTTGCTTAGACACAATGTTTCAACTGTCAAAAAACCATTTCTCCCTATGTTCGTGTAAGCTATCATATAAATATAATATATATATATATATATGTATATATATATATACATATATATATATATATATATA
>JAVLVB010000557.1:4571687-4604679 GCA_032876305.1 Orestias chungarensis | reverse complement strand
ATACATATATATATATATATATATACATATATATATATATATATATATATATATATATATATATACATATATATATATATATATATATACATATATATATATATATATTAAAGAAGGAATATTGTGCCCAGAATCTACAGTATAGGATTAGAGGAAAGAGCATAGAGGCAAAAAAAACTCTAAGCTGTTTAAGAGCAAGTGTAAAGCTGGTGTTTATTATAACATGACAACACCATTCAAACCACTGGCCGGGGCACTCCTCAGCTAGTCAAGTGTGGAGACAGAGAAGGCAATGCCACAGCCTTGCTTTAACTCCGTCTCATTTAATTGGATCATTAGCAGAACAGATTTAATTACAGCCTCAGCCGAAAGACTAAAATTAAATCTGCACCTGCAAAATTTGGTTGAATATCAACATTTCCAGTTTGCTATCAGGAGTTAAATCCACCTCAATCTTGTATGACCCTTGGGCATCAGAACATTCATATGTATTTAAAAACACTGATGCAGAAACCAAATGCCATTTATTTATTTGCTTGATTGTCTAGCGGTTAGTTTGCTTTTGCATGCCTTAAATGTGTGTATTGACAAAATACACACAAAATCACTGTAACAATTTGTGTAGGCTCTCAACAAAGGTTAGGATAGTGATTATTAGAAATATTTGAGCATTGTTTCAGGGGGACTTTTCTGAGGGCTGACACTGTTACTAGACAATGTGATTTTAGCTAGTGTCCCTCTCCCTCGTTAGGTGTCAGCTATACTGCACTAAATATATATTTTAATATACGTTTTATTTGAAACATATATGTTTAAAATATATCTGAATCTATCACGGTAAAATTGCTGCTGTACCAGCTGACATTAAATAAAATACTGACATATACTGACATTAAATAAAACTACCCATTTATTGCCTATACCCCATTCACCCTGCAAGAGTTATAGAGGGGCTGGTACCCACCTCCAGCTGGCAAGACATATGGTGATCCTGGAACGGTTAATGCTACTTCACTTGGTAAGTTTTAAATGCAGCTGCTTGATCATGACATGCCATTAATAATCCAATCTACACTATTCTTGGGCAAACGTGAAGGCTACTTTTGAGCTATGCAGCATCTGACTTTGCAAATATATATTTTAATATATTTTTTATTTTAAACATATATGTTTAAAATATATCTGAATCTATCACGGTAAAATTGCTGCTGTACCAGCTGACATTAAATAAAATACTGACAATACTGACATTAAATAAAACTACCCATTTATTGCCAATACCCCATTCACCCTTCTAGAGTCATAGAAGGGCTGGTACCCACCTCCAGCTGGCAAGACCTATGGTGATCCTGGAACGGTTAATCCTACTTCATTTAGTAAGTTTTAAATGCAGCTGCTTGATCATGACATGCCTATAATAATCCAATCTACACTATTCTTGGGCAAACGTGAAGGCCACTTTTGAGCTCTGCAGCATTTGACTTTGCAAACATTTGTTGATTTTGTGAAATGTTTGTCATAATATGTGATGTACCTATTCTAAGATAGCTTGATTTTCTGTTGTTGCCTATCACTTTGCTATTAAAGTTAAATAGGTTAAAATCCTCCAAGTAACCCTTTGTTGTTTGTGAAAGCAAGTTTAATGCCTAGATTGTTTACTTTGAACATGTGACCTATTGAAGGGATTAGATCACTGAACGTCCCTAATTTGAAAGTTGTTCAAATATTTGTTGTAAACACTGTATGAAAGATTAGATAGACAGACAGACATATTTTTAATTATGTTTTCAATTACAAAAATCTAAATTGAGATGGAAGTAAAAAATACTAATAATGCATAATATACAGGCTAGAATGAAAGAAATACTATTGTCAGACTATTCAGTCAATGGGTTTACATTTTATCATTAAAAATTGGTGCTGAGTGTTGAATACATTTGACAGTGGTGTATGGGATAGTAAGACCAATCAAAAAACTGGAATTGAAGTAAAAGCTGAAATTAAAATGTCTTTGATGTGGCCACTGATTATGAAAGCAGAGTGTGACTGTGTGTGGTGCAGAGCCCTCATAGTGACATTTATAAGAGAAAGCTTTGCTGATTTTTAAAGGGTTCCGTGAGTCCTAAGCCCTGATTGCTAACAACTTCAGAGTCCTTTAGACATTTGGAGAGAGGCAGGGAGTTAGCACCTCTGAAAATGATCACTTACTTAAGCTGTTTCATCTCTGTAAAAGGAATACGAGGCTATAATAACTTTTTTCACTGCTTGTGAAATGTTCCAGCCATTTTCAAGATCAATAGCCTTCTTGAGTGTAAACCTTTTAATATGATGTTTCTAAAGTCCATTCACACTTTGGTAGCTTTAAGTGCACATTTTATTTGATAAAATCTAGACTAGTTATACACACACATTTTGCTAGCCCCCTTAAACAAAATGTGCAAAGAGAAGAACATTTTTTACAGCAGAAAATGGTGGAGAAAATATTGCTTTGCTTGTTGAACTGTATAATTATTTTCATTTGTTTTTAAATTAATATATTGATAACTATACAATCTAAAATTATGTACATATTTAAAATGTATTCAATTTGACATAAAAAAATAAACGTACATGATAATTTGTTTTAAATAGAGGTAGACAGAAATATAAACTTATTTAACCATATACCATTCATATAAGCCAGACTTCTTTTATTTTAACCCTTATCTTACTGCTGTCTTTTCAATTGACACATTCTAAAATAATCCTGGTTGTCAGGCCTCAACCAACCTATTTTTAAGTAGTTAACATAAGATTACAAAAACCTCATTTATAAGGATGTGAGAGCTTACATTCTTTGTTTCAAGTTCCAAGCAAAAGTTGGTAAAACTGCTCTATTAATAAAAAGCTCTTAAAATGTCCCTTCAAAATAAGGTAAACAGCCAACTCTTAAAATCATTTTTAACATCAGGGCCTGTTCCTTTTGGCGCTAAAAGTAAACAGGGTTTCTTTTGATGTAGCAGGGCACATGGGATCAAATTCCCCAAAATATATTTTTGTAATGCTGACCACCACATGTTTGTGTACCATCTTCAACCCATTGTATACCCCAAAAGCATGTCATTTCAATTAGACCCTTAATACTTTTTTAGCCATGCATACAGTTCAGATATTGGCTTTCTGGTAGCATATATATATAAAGGTGTTGATAAAGGGCAATGACTTTTTGAGTAATAAGTGCCACATTCTGATAAAATAATGCGCTAAAATTTAGTTTGAAATATAATTATATGTTGCCACTCTATGGTTTTAATCCTGCAATATGTCTGAAACAACTTTTTCCTTTTTCAAAGTCAGTCTGCCCAATCTATCTTTGTCGCAGTGAAATCAGTTGACTCGCTTAATCTCATAGAACTATGCAATATTGTTGTATGAGATGCTGGAGGCTACATCCTGAGGCCAGACGGCAGGGCAGGGTTGGGGAGAAAAAAAACCCATCTGCTCCCCCACGTGGCATAGCTAAGAGCAATCTGCGGGGCTCCAATCCTCATCCCCTTGTCAAACACATCTGAAGGTTCCCGACCAGTGCTGTTTGATTGACAGCGATTGTGTCAGAGGGCTTGGCGCTGTGTACACGGAATGTCAAGCCTCAGCCAGACGAATGTCTGTCAGGACAGTGGAGGAGTGAGCGGTGAGTGATGTGGGCGAAGGGAAGAGGATGGGAGTGAGAGGGGGAGGAGAGAGGCTGAGGTGAAGTGATGCCTCAGGAAACCTCGTCTGGCCTCAAGGAATAAGCTGCCCTCAGAGAAGAGTTTCTGTGGCATTCACTTCTGTTTTTAGTCTCAAGGCACCCACAGCACATCGCTAGCCAGTGCTGCGAGAGCAAAGCATGATGTTACTGCATGTTAGACCCCTGCCACGTTATTTGAAAGCACTCTATCACCTTGGCTAAGAGGATGGAGCGCAGCAGACCTGTACACCGCCTGAAGCCGGTCTCTCAGCAAGATGAAAGCAGCTATTTTTACCCTCTCGGTCAGCCCAGGTAGAGAAAATGTGGTTTTGCTTCAATCATTTTTATACAACCCCCCTTTTGGTTGTTCAACACTTAAGAGATAAAAAGCGAATGACAGAAAAGCTACAGCTGCGAGGTAGGAATAGCCAGTGAACTTGAGGATTAGGTGTTACACGTGCTATCGATCCAGGCATGTTAGCTCGCATGGAGTCCCTCGAGATAGAATGGCCCGCACTGCAGATTAACAAAGGCCATTATTTCTGTGGCTCACCCCGACCCACTACCCTCCACCATCTCAGGAGCGGTACAGCTGTCAAACAGCATTAGGCTTTGGGGAACTGCAATGATTATAGATGTAAAGATCGGCCCTTCAGCCTGACTACAGTTTGTCCCCTTGAATAGGCCTTCAATGTGAAGGACTCCTTTTCTTTCCATTAACATTCTTTAATATTCTCAGCTTTGGTTTGAGATAGTTCTGGTGTTTATCTGATGTTTTTTTTTATTGTTCTTGTTACTTACAAAGCCTTGACGAGTCTGATGCTCTAAAAGCAAAAACGTATGAAGGTAATGAAGGTAATAAATGAACTGCATCAAATTATTAAAATAAAGTTTTTTTTAATAAGAACAATCCCTAATACTGCTAAAAGTATACCATGTTATAACATTTTCAATTAAAGTTTGTAAAATATATAATTTTGGAAATGCTGCTTTTACTGGATTGTGGTTAAACACGAGTAACATGGAATTATTTGATAAAACTGACATTAGGGCAACAATGGATCCTGAGGTAGGATTCGGTCCAGTACATGGTTGTCGGTCTGAACCACCAATTCGTCTATCTTGGTCATTGTGTCCCTCTACTGTTGGCTTCCGGGGATCTTCTATAGCGCCAAATATATGGCAACCTTGCTTCTTTCAGTCTGTTGCAGTGCAGGCATTGTTACAATGTAGCTTACCACCAAATTTTTAAATACTGTGTAAAGCACTTTAAGTCACTTTAAGTTTTCTGGAGTAGACAAAGTGGTGTACATGTACATGCCAGTACATAAAATTTAAGAAGTTTGCTTCTTGCCATCTGATTGGCATTGTACCAAGCTAATGCAAATTACTAATTGTGATGCACCACAGAAAAATATGGACCGAGTCATTAAATTCATCTTATTTTTTACAGAGTATCTAAGTCGATTTAAGAGTTGGGGTAAGAGAATTCAAAGCTGCTTAACATACCAGGCTTTATTTGGCTCTTTGCATGCTTTGTTATTAGTTAGTAGAACATAATATGAAAGTTTGAAAGAAACACGTGGGTAAGTAACATCATCGCCCTCACGGATTGAAATAGAAGCCCCCAACCCAGGTTGCTGGCAGGCTATGAGAGAAAATAATTCTTCACAGTGTGAAGTGCAACATTTCTCCAGAGTAAAATGCACAGATTAGAACATAGTCATAATGTCAGGGTGAGTTCTTTAGCGCGTTTCACAGGTTGTCCAAGCGGGGTCGTCTGAGTACCTTCTCCACCAGCTCACCTGCCAGGTGCATCGAGTTAAGGTCATCAGCTGAGCAGTACAAGAGGAGCGATGGATCAACTACTCAGTGCCTGAGTATTAGTTGTTTACGGTAACCTTTAGACCTCATTGCCGATCTCTAGTGTTGTCTCTAGTTTTTGTGGTTTAGTATCTTATGTCTCTAGTTCTTCAGTTTTCTAGTTATTTGATACTTTGTTTCCTTTTGTGCCCTCACCGTCTCCTGTGCTCCCCCCCAGGTTACAGCCATCTCAGTGCTCACTCAGTGTCAAGATTTTCACCGGTCAAACAAACCTCTGGTCTTCCCGCTCAGCTCGGTCTGCTCGCCCCAAAAACTGCATCTCCCATGCTAACCCCATGGACAACCTGTCATCAGGATCTTCCTAAAGAACTCACCACTCACTCCTCCTGCCGTCAACCTTCCACCACCAAGTAAGACCGTTCCACATTGTTTCACGTTCTCCCTGCATCACTTCACCCGTTTACTTACCCTCCCGTCCTCCACAGAAGTCCCCCGCTGATCAGTTCCGTGTTTGGTTCCCTGCCGTGCCCGTCATCACAGTTCCTTGATTCATACACACCCCACCTTTCAATAAACTCCTATTATTGGAGTCCTGAGAGTCATCAGATTTATGTGGGTCCGAAGCTTACATACTATGACACATAATTGCACAACCAGATTATTTTGAACAGCTGTTTACCCTGGATGATAGAATTAAAGGCTCAGTTAGCGAGAGACATGTCTTTTTTTTTATTTTTTTTTATTTGCTTGCTTATAATGCTCCACACACACTTAGACTGCTATGATGCATTTTTCTTTAATGTCCACCTATTTGACAACAGGACAACATAAAAAAGGTATGTAGAAAATTGTAAAAAATTACAATTTAAATCATATGTACATTTAAGGGAGAGCTTTCGAATAACTGAATTGATAAATTTGATTTTCAAAGGAGTTTATCCAGATGTTTTGAAAATATAATTGGCATAAGGGATATTCCACAGGTTATTTTGATAACGAGTCATGTCCACCTTGTTAAATGATCCTATATAGATTTCTTCCATGCAGCACAAATTTGTAAGGTGGCAAACATTTTGGGTAATAAGTGTATGGAGAACTGTAAGAAAACAATCTTTTGGAAGATACGGCTTTCATAATTGTTTTCTGGTAGGATCAAGATGATTACTTAATAATGAAAACCAAAAGGAGATAACTTACAGTAAACACAGGACTTGGAGGTGAAGGTGAGAGAAAAAATATGCAAAAAACAAAACCGTGGAGAATAATGGAAATAACCCAGTATAAATACTCTTAGGAAGGAGTGGAAATGACAGGGGAACCAGAGGAGTTAATCAAGGAGAAGTGAAAGCAGCTGGGCCAGAATGCAGGCAGAGGAGAGATGAACAAAAAAAACAGCTAGGAAGGGGTGAAGCCTGGTAGACCAAGGAAAACTGGAAAGATGAACAGAAGAAATAAATCTGAAACTAACCAGACAGCAACAAAAACTTAGAAACTTTGTAAACAGTGTATATAACAAAAATCAGATCTAATTGAAAATTTCTCAAAATTGTAAAACTGAAAACACATATTTAACTCAAACTTCAAACACAAACATCATGTGCTCTTATATCCAATTTAAATTCAAAGTTGTTAATATTTAAAGTTTTGTCAAAACTTTATTGCTCTATATATATATATATTAGACATAGTTATATTATTTCTAAAGATAAGAGCAAGCAGTTTAAAGTACATAAAGGCACATACACAAACATATATGTTTGCCTCCTTCATTAGTCAAATGGTTAACCATTGTTTTGTCATAGAAATGCATTGCTCTCAATGCAGAGTTTCAAACCAGAAATTCAGACAACCAATGATATCAAGACCGATTTTAGTTCAACCACTAGCAAAACAATAATGGATTCATGCAACAGAGTGATTTCGTGTGGTGCAATGGGGACTGTGAAGTTTGAGAAATAGCAGAGGTGGTCTACTACGAAATCTAATATTCAAGGGAGATCCGAAAGTACTCTTCACTTCCCCATCAACTATCTCCCATAGTCACAGTGCTTTCATTCCTGCTGGCAGAGTAAAGCAGAAAGTCAGTCTGTGGGAGGAAATCAGGTCCATACAACCTTTACCCGCTGAGCTACGCCAACTACCAATTTAACACGCTCGGTGAGCAGAAAGTCGCCCACACAGAGCAAAGTAGGCTGGAACTGTCAGAGTGTAATCTCAAATAAATAGTGGTTGATTCAATGATGGATTCCGCAATGGAATGCAATGCAAAGTAACTGTATCCAGTGGCGGCATGTGAAGCATGCACCTTTCTTATTCATGTAGACATATTCTGGTTGAAATGAAAGCTCACTGGAATGAACACTATTGGTCCCCAGAGAGTACAGTCTGAGTGTGGGAGGAAATCCTCCTCCAGAGCCGAGCTAAATTGAGAGAGGACAGAAAGGGAAGAAACAGACGTTTGCATTTCTTAAAGGATCAAAAGTCTTGAGATGACTCCCACAGAAACACTTAAGTTATCTTACATGCTTGACCAAGGGATCACACTTCATGAACAAAACTGAATTTTAATGCTGCTTTATTGGAACATTTAAAAAAATACCATCATAAGAAAAATTTTATTTTTATATAGTTCATAAAAAGTTTTACTTTGTTCATGGTGTACACATATTTACTGGTTGAGATTTATTTTTTTCATATGAATGTGACAATCACAACGACTGAGATTGACCCATGCTATAAATTCACAGTATAGAGGACATACAGCCATTTCCTCTCAATTTGTTGCAGTGCCCTTCAACTTACCTTAAAATGTTAATATATATTAAACAACAGAGCATTTAGATTTGGAATTGGTATCTTAGGTGTCATTAATATAGTTGTCTTAAGATGAAGGGAACAGACTAAGTAGTTGCGTCATATGTGATACTGACGTTTATGTTCATATTCTCATGCTTTATTGTAATTAGACCAAGGTAAATTTGTATTGTTTTTATAATCCATATAAACCATTGACAATGCATCAATTATTAATATTATTTTATATTTTTTTGTCGCACAACTTTGGATATCAGATAAAGTCAGCCGTGTCACATAACTTCAGTAATTCCACACCCACAAGTTTATTTTGTAGTATTTCTACAGATTTAACATGAAAAAATTAAGACCTATATTGGTAGTGACTTGACATGGACTGTTGTTAGTACCCTTTGGCATGCCTTTAAAAATATTTACAGCAATTAGCACCTAATTATCCACATTCCTCACTCTAGCATCATGGCTGTCAAATGCACTCCTGTAAAACACACACACACACACACACACACACACACACACACACACACACACACACACATATATATATATATATATATATATATATATATATATATATATATATATATATATAATTCATTCATAATGTCTAAGAACTTCTGCTAAGTGACGACATAACCATGTTTTAAAAAACAAGTAACAACTGGAAGTTTTTCTAACTTTTATCAGTTTGGAGAGATAAATAAGCAAACCATAAACATTTTTTTAAATATCAGAGAAAATCGCGCTTGCTTGGATGGAACATGCAACGTCCATGCAGAATGACACTGTTCTGGTTTTGAGCCCAGGGCATTCTTGATTCAAGGGGACAGTGCTAAAGACTTCATCACTGTGCAGTGCTTTATGGATGGATAGAATTTAGTTGCCAAAAAGAAAAAATACTCTATGCAATTTGTATCTTTTTCCACCTTTATGGCCACCCCTTCTTTCTATAAAAAGGCTTTTGCACTAAGCTAATTCTGTATCCTGCCTATGATCAGAATAATTCTTTCTTTCATGTCAATTAATGACCATAAGCGAAATTTGTAAAATACAAGTTAACTTAAAAATAGTATTTAAGAGTTCATAAGTCAGAGCATTATACCTTCTTGCCAACATGTTGAGTATATCAAGCTCACACAGCTGGTAGAGGCAGCTGGTTTTCTAGACCATTAGTCACTTTTAGAGAGAAGTGATGTTTTAAAAAGGGTCATAATATAGATGCCCCTTTGTTTTATACTTTCAAATACCAAAAACCATTGTTGTTATATTGGAAGGTGAACATGCAGTAGTTATTTTTCCTTTTGCTGCCAATCAGTTCAAAGCAAGAGTTGGGACGAGGGGAAGAAACAGTTTTAAAACCTCGTCTTCTAAAAATGTATATTTCTTAAAATAGGCCACTGCTTAAAAGTCACAGAAACAAATTTCAGCACATCATGAAGAGAAAAGAGGAAGAGAAAGAAAAGAGTTTAACCAAATTGACAAGGTAAACGAAGAATCACACATCTAATTAAAGCTACTCCCGAGTTGGGTGGTTAACTCACAACTATCAATGTGACATTTACAACAAAAAGGAAAGCAAAAAACATGGCCAAGAAGATTTAACGAGAGCATTGCCACTCCTTTCTCCTGGTGGGCAATGACCTTTCTGACTCCCCCATGACAACATTCCCACCAGATTTACTGGGCCTCTCCCTTGGCTGCTTACAGATAAGGAGAGGAGTTCCTTCACCTCCCAGACGCTGACCTTTAATTTGACACAGGCAGGGACAAGCATGGCTGACCAGTGATATCAAACAGAAAACTGGTACCTAGTCTCGGCAGCCATGATTTGAAAGCCAGAAACCTTGTAGTGGCGCCTTTGCAAATAGATGTTTTTTCCTCCTGGTGTTTACTGTGCAGGATTAAAATGTCGTATGTAGTCTAGCAGTCTACCAAGAACCCATGACATTCATATTCAGATATGTGCGAGGATCAAAGAAGAATGGCAAAACTGATTGTGATAGATCTTTGCCTAATTAGCACCCAGCTAATGTGTTAGTGTTAAACATGCAGTGGAAAAAAAATCTACCCTTATAGGTTTCTTTTAGTGTTCCGCCTTATGTTGTTTGAATACCAGACCAGGATAACTCAAATTCAATGAAAAAAACACATATTCATCCCATAGTAAAGCAAAATTACAGCAGTAGCAAAATGTTAAATAAATTCAAATAAAAAATAATTTACAATCATCACTTTTTTAAATCCTGCAAGTTATTTTTCCCCAATGACACCAATTCCAGATTATTGCCTGACCTCTAGGACTAAGATATCACAGAACAGAACTTGTCTCACAACACAATAAGTCTAATAACAGCACACCATGCCTCAATCTAAAGAAATTAAAATAGTGCAAAATAAAGGCGGAAATACCCATCAGACTTGTTAGATGCTGAAAAACCTTACAAGGCAGTATTTTCCAAAATATCCAAAGAATGGAAATCCATAAATGTGTGACCCTGAGCACAAGCACACTTGTATACTATGCAGCAGGATAATAATTTCAAACACGCCAGCTCTTAAAATCTCCAGAAGAAACACAACTCTATTTGAAAAGTTATAGTATGGCACTTTAAACCAACCAGTTAAGCCAAATTCAACCAATCCAGCAAAAAAGTGGATAAATATTCTTTTCATGATGTGTAACAAAAGCAAACTAATTATTTTTCCCTAAATTCGGTTTTTAAGTTGGTTTGTTTTTTATAATGAACCTGGGGTATCGGGTGAAAAAGAAATCTTACTATAAAAGGTATTAGATTCTGCATATGGTATCATGTGTATTTATGTTACAAATACTCTCATGGTGTCAAAATTGTTGGTCTTAAGAACCATCAAAATATAGGGTTTAGAGCATAGTGTACCGTAGTATTAGAACATTGGATGTGGATGTAGAACCATGAAAAAAAAGTTTTCATTTAACTGTTCATTCTTCAATAAATGTCCCCAAGACATTTTCAAGGGTAAATAAGCCAAAATGAACTCTTAAAATCTCTTTATGTCACAACAAAGCAGGTTGAATTTAGCAATCCACCACTGCCCAAGTGTATATAAAAGGTATTGTGGGAATAAACAGCTTTTTCCTCTACTTCAAGAAAAAGGTGGTGAATTCTAATGCGGTTTTAACCCTGTTTTTTCTTTTTTTTACTGAGGAGTCAATCCTTTGTCTGCCTAGCTAGACAAAGCAAGGTCATATCAGTGATTCTCAGACACTGGTGGGAGGGATGGAAATGGAACAGACAACATAAAGGCCATAAACAATAATGAATTAATAATAATGAAGCTAACCCAGTTCAGTCTCACTGTTGGAATGGATGATAATCGTTACCTTCTATAAAATAAATCTCCAGGAGCCTCACATGGGATGATATCCTTTAGTATAATCACTTGATGGGTGGCAGTGTAGGATGTAAAGCATGCCAACAACACCATCAACGACTGCAGTGTGCATGTGTGTGATCACAGAAAATAACCTTTTTCAGGAGATTAAAGCTTTCACACAATTACTGTTATCTAAAGATAATGCCACAAGGTCTCCCATCTTCTATATCACCACAATCACAGCAGATAAGCTCCTACTACCAATAAGATGACATACAATTCTTCAGTTTATGAAAAAAGCATGACTTGCAAAAACATGGTCATCGTCTAGTTATTTCACAATGGCATTAAACAGAAAATACAGACTGTTCTGGATTACATACACCCTCCTGAGAACCAAAAGAAAAATATGCTTTCCAATTTTTGTTTTTATTTTATTTTCTCTATATTTAGGCCTAAAAAAACAGACAATTAAAATTACAATAAAACAATTTATTTACAATTATTATTATTTTTTATATTTGTATTTGAAATTTATAGCCTGTCCACTGTAGAGGACAATGGGATAATAGTCATAAAAACCGGACAGAATTTAGAAAATTGGAAAAAAGGTAGACAGTTTTTTTTATAGTGATATTCCTCCTTGAACACATTCAATTTAAAAAAGTTAATTTAAAAAAATTACTTTATTTAAAAAAAAATCCTCTGTAGATGTAGATAATGTACATTATCTGTATCTACAAATTGTAGATGATAATTCATTAAAATGTATAGTAAAACACGCTTATTGTTGAACTTAACAACATCAGTGGTTTTCTGCTTTCTTTAGTGAGTTCTGTGATAATTCTGGAAGCATGTTTTCTTTTTGGTAATGAATAGGAACATGTTGCATTTGGTGCACTTGATGTATGTCTTGCTGTTACAGCCCTTTTCCCCGCATCTTTCTTTTCTCATCTGCTTATCTGCTGGCAACTGGCATTGTTTTGGAACCTTCTTCTTCATAATGGTTCCAGTTGCTGGGAGACCTTTTGAAAGCAGAGGGTCCATGAAATCGGCAGTTGTGAAATATTGTTTAAAGAACAGACAAGTTCCTCTATGAATGGCCTCAACCATTCTTAAGAAGGCTGCAGATCCAATTTCCAGTCTTTGGCTTCCGAATGTGTTCTTGCCTTGATAGACCTGAAAATCCAGGACCAGACTGTTTGTCGAGGCAAGCACAAATACCTTTAGGCCAGTAGGGTTTAGTTTTCCTGGCACATACTGCCTGACAGGGCAATGGCCTGTGAATTGGATGATTTGGTTATCAACACAGACCTTGTCACATTGTGGAAGGCTTAGACAACCTTGCATCACACGGTCAAGTAGTGGTCTCACTCTCCAAAGAATGTCTGACTTCTTTGCCTCCTCAGTTACATCCAGTTCACTGACAATCTTGAGGGAGCTTCTCAGCCTGTAGAATCTATCCTGTGTCGTTTTTTTGCTAATAACAGGCACTTTGGTTCTTTAGACCAAAACATTTTGATTCTGTAGTTGCCTAGGCATGCCATGTGTACTGAAAATCTTCATTTCTTGGTCAGTGGTTTTTAGCGACTATCAAACAAAGTATCTGAGTGGCTAAATAGCGGAATCCTCGTTGACACGCCAACTGATCAAAACATAAATCCAGGATCTAGTTAAGATGGTTTTATTTTGTCAATACTGTCAATATCCAAGGCAGAACAGTATCCAAAAAAGCATAAAAACCGTCTCCTCAAGTTTAAACCCTGATCAAATACAAAAACCCTACTAACTTAAGGCGGTCAGCAAAAAGTAAACATTCCCCCATCCCCCACTCACTAAGATCACCAGGTGAGCAACAGGTGATCTGCAATCACTAATAGCACCACGTGATCCAGTGCTACACCTATACGCAACTGTGCTATTCAATGACACTCTTGTAGCAGGCAGATCATTTTATGTTTTAATAGATAGTCAAAACAAGGACATTAAAGTAGTTACTGATAGAAGAAAATATGCAGAGAAAGAAAATGTGGAAGCTCTCAGTGTTGATAATTTAATGCTGATGAAATTTGTTATTTATTTGACCATGCCATTAGTGATGAAAGCTAGTGAATAAAAACATATCAGACCAGTCATTGCCAGTATTGTCCTTTTTCCTTTCTTTGAACTAACTTTGGATGCCTTGTCCACTTCAAACAAACTTGTTGAAGGGTGACAAAAATATATATTTAAAAAATGTGTCCCCATACATATGAAAATGTCTCCTTTGCAGGAGTTTACTACATATAAGGGCCCGTTTCACACACACACAAAAAAAGATTCACCATTGTAATCACATCCAATTGTATCAGTCTTTATCATGTTTCTGCATAAAACATTTCTAATTTGCTCAAGGTTCAAAAATGATCAAGCTAACATTCGTAACTGGTTAAATGCTTTTAAATAGCTGAAAAGTCAATTTAATCAAATCATCTCAATAAGGATGTTTATATAATCATGAAAGAAAAAACCTTTTAAATCAAAGTAATAATTGAAGGAAGGAAATAGCTAAAATAAATAAAACCATTAAAGACAAGATTTTAATAGGGTTATTAAGTCTTAATAGACATTGCTAAGTTGTAAAACACTGACAGTGACTGCGGCCATTTTCTGCTTCAGCAAAGTAAAATATTACTGATTGTTCCTTCAGTGTCCCAGTTATTGTACTTAAGAGGTTTTAAGCTTTTGCCTGAGCTTCTCCTGCTTCAAACTTTGAAGAAAGGGATTTTCTATCAATCCACTGCAGATACAAACTGAGCTATATGTTTACTTTTATGATGTATGTCTAAAGAAACATTCCTTATGAAAGGATATAGGCTAAGAGAGGAAGGTTCATAAAGATATATTTGTAACCTCTGCAGTTACTCTAATAGTTAAAGTTGGTTTAAAGATGTCTAAAAATATTTTTTGTAGACATGCTTTATATTGCAACGCATATCTGCTTAGACCAAATTATTCTTACTTCCATGCTGTTCACCTGAATCCCTCTTCAAAGATCACATGTAAATAACCATGGTGCTGTTTGCTGAGAGATGTAGGCAGTACAGAGGGTTAATGTTGTGGCTGTTGGGTTGTTTAATCTGCCCACCCAGTTGTATAATCAATCATCTTTATGGTCTAAAAAAATTATTCTCTCAGGCTTTTTTCCGTTAGGTTTATTTTGGGCTCTCATACAACTCTATTGGGCTACAGAGGTTATCCTGTGATGACAGCAGTGATGCAATGACAAGAGTTGTTAGGAAATTAAACTAGACAACAAAATGGCTCTCAAATGCACTCAAGTTTAGTGATGAAAGTATTCTGTGTATTTAAAAGATATGAAAAAAAATCTGTTTTAGGGCCCAACTTGCAGTCCCATTTAAATAACCTTGTCATTAGCTGCAAGCTCTTTCCGTTTATTATTGATAAATGCATTATGGGGGTCTAATTCTCTATTCCTCTGCTGGAGGACAAGCTGACCACTTTTCCTCTGTCTGTTACTTTCTTCTACTATCCAATGTGCATTAGTTGCAGTTCATTTAACGGTTCAATTTGTTTTAGAGTTTTTCTCTCTGTGTTTTTCTATCTTTTGCCTACTGGTCAGGTTAGCTGTGATCCTTCTGGAGGAGAGCATTGGCTGGTACTAGCAAGGACACATTTTTTTACTTTGACAAAGAAAGTAAACATACATTAATTCCAATGATGCTTTTTGTGTTTAATGTGTTTTTAAACCACTATTCGGTTAAGGGAGATGGCCCCTTGGAATTACTTAGGTTGTGCTGGAGGAGTTTTTCCTGTCCACTGTTGCTAAATCCATGCTCAGTAAGACGGATCCTCGTAGAGTCAATGACTTCCTCGCCATGCTGGTCGAGGAAGAGTGAATGTTGCAAGTCACTGATTTGATTTAATATGTTGGGCTTTATTGAAAATTTTTTGACATCTATTTCTGTCATGTCTCTGACGTGTCACTTTTAATGATCCTACTAATTTTTGGGGGGGTGTTTTGGGATGTAGGGACAAGTTGGTGGTCAACTTGCTATTAGCTGAATCAAATAAATTGCTCCTCTGACAGATAAATAGCTTTGTGAATGGAACTTTATTCATGCAGACAGAGAGTGTGCAAAGAGTACTATATTAACAAATTCTGTTTTTGGACCATTGATGTGCCATTTGGGTGTCACTTCTTAAATTATATAACAATCAGAGAAATTATATGTGTTACTTTTGTCATGCCAAAATGTTTGCAAAAATATATTTTAAAACTTTTTGTAGCTTTAGGGGTGCTAAGTTAGCTAACTGGTTATTCAGGAATAGAACCTAAACCAAGGGTCTCCAACCATGGTCCTCAAGAGCTACTGCCTTGCAGGTTTTAGATGCAACCCTGCTTTACAGTTGCATCAAATGATTCAGCACGATCAAGTTTTGAAAAAGCCTGATATTGAGAAATGATTTGCTTCAGGTGTGTTAAAGCAGGGTTGCATCTAAAACCTGCAGGACAGTAGCTACCAAGGATAAGGAATCAAGGAATCAAGGAATCAAGGAATTTTATTTGTCATCACATCACATGTGGTACATGAGGTGGGACGAAATTCTAATCCCCCGGTCCAGTTTACACCCTGATAGCAATTTTAAATACTTTAAATTTTATAAGACCTCTGCGAGAATAGGATTGAACACAGAATCTACGATATGGGACTTCCGACATAGCAGCAATGAAAAAGGGTTGGAGATCCCTGGCCTAAAGTATGTGAAAACAGATTTTGATACAGTATGTCTATGGGGTTTTAGTTAACATTGCTTTTTTTAATAGCCTACTTTTAATTGTATGGACTGAAACCATAAAATAAATATTAGTTGTTCTGCCACAGCATAAAATTAGTCTAAATATTTTGATAATAAATCTCACTCGCCATTTCATTGTCAGTAACAGAAGATTTTGGTTCAGTCAGTGGCAATTGTTATATGATGCATGGGTTTTAAATAAGACAACAATAAGGCTGATATAGTGATACATTCTTATGATTTGTATTAAGAATAAAGATATGAAGTCAGGAATAGTGAAGACCTGTTAAACTACTTGTGGTTGAGAGTGTAAGTTTGCGCTAATGCTAAAGTCAAACTTGCTAGTGATAAACAGTACGTCTTAGCTGTGGTGTTAGATGGTAGAGGGTACCTTATTAATATATGTAACATTATATCCCATGATCATTACAACTTAAAAAAAATATTGTTGAGTAAATATATTTTAAATATCTGTTTGATTTTTCAGCTGCCAACATCATTTTGTATTACTCAGTTACTTATAGCAACCTAAAGAAAATATATGCATATTGCATATTTTATTAGGGTACAAAAAATAAATAAAAAAACCAAAAGAGAAAAAAAAAAGTATTTAAAAAAAAGTATTAAATTATATATTTATGAATTTTGTAGTATATTATTTTTATTTCAAAGGAAAAAAAATACATTTTAAACAATAAACACAAAATGATTACAGTTGTTCAGATCTGCAGTTTACCAGTGTATGCTTACTGCTTACTTCTAATGCATACTAAATGCAGCTATGCATAATACATACGCTAAAAATGGAAAAACAGAATACTAATTGGAGATAGACATTGCTATGGTGGGTGTTAATGGCAGTCATAATGTTTACAGCACATGGGGATTAATGATATCTTTTCTGAGAGTAATTGAGCCTGTTTGGCCTGAACGTGTGATGAAGACAACTGCTTTGCTTCTTCTCGCAAAGTAGCAACTAGTTATGTGTGTGATGGTTGAGGCTTTGAACAGGCCTGGCTGACACAGGCATCAATGAGGTCCTATGGGACTAAAGCAAGGAAATAATTAATCCTCCCTGATATCATCATCCTTATTGTCACCTAGCAACTATTCACTTACAGAAGCGCAACAAAAGCCTATCAGAGGCAGTCCAAAGAGGGGGCGTTAGCTGGCTGTAATGCAAGTGCCATTATGATCAAAGTGATGCTGTCAGCCCTTTTAATATCTAAAACTGTATTTATCCATTAAAATTTACAACCTATTGAAACAAACATAAACCTGGCAATTTTAAACATCTAGTACTGCTAAAAACAAAGAGCAAATTCAAGTCCACGGTTCTACATATCAGGTCAAATGATTCTATCTAAAACTAATGTAACTTTGGTTAAGCAAAAAACCCACAGCAGCTTAATTACTTGTTAAAAAAAGAACAAGTGGGAAATACAATGCGATGTAGGAAACATAGTACCACCTTCCATGTTCCTTAGACTGAGTAGCATTTAGACTTCATTCATCACATGCGCTTAATTAACTTATCAGCAAGGTTTACTACTTCTATAGAAGCCAGAAATTTGGCCATTAAATGGTGTGACTTATCCAGATTTGTTTTTAACATAAAATTAATAAGGAAATTTGCCAGTAAAGCCTTTAGAGAACAAACAGGTGATCTTAATTTACAGAAGGATATAATTGCTATTCTAAACAATTCAAACTAAATAATTCCACAGTGAGCAAGCTAATTCACATGGAAAACATTTGCTATATTCCATGGAATAAATACATTCACATATCTAATGACTTGCTGCTATGGTGGTACATATCGATGTGTTGACGTCACTTCCTCTTGTTGTACTGTGTCTGTTAGGGTCTGCTAGCTCCGTGCTCCCAGTTTTGCCAATCAGAGTTCACAAAAGGTAATGTTGCTGCGGTGTGTGAGTTTAGAAAAACCAAAATCCGACTCTGTAGTTTTCTCCGGTCCCCTGCCTGATCGGACCAGTGGCGTCCGATGTTGTCCAATGTTTACCAATGTTGTCATTCAACCAGTGGTTATCTAGGTGGTGGCCAGAAAACGGTGTGGGTTAGATTGATAATTGGCCATTTTTGGGGGGGGAAACCTGGTCCGATTTGGAGAGACGGCATCCATCCCACTTTTGACGGTACAGCTCCTCTTTCTAGAAATATGGCCGAATTTATTAATTCCCCAAAGTACTGACAAACCAAGGTTCAGACCAGAAAGCAGGGTCATAGTTTAGAACTCCTCTCTGCAGCTTCTGTATTGTTACCAACCCAATATCCCATTGTCCTGCCCATGGCAAAAAAATAGATTAAAGATCAATCTGTAAAGAGCGAATCCTGAAAATCTCATGAAGATAAAAACAACTCAAGCTCCATCATACATTAGAGATTGGATTACCCCTTATGTCACTACCAAATCACTTTGCTCTTAGACTGCAGGTTTACTGGTGGTTTCTAGAATCTCTAAAAGCAGAATGGGAATCAGATCTTGTAGTGATCAGGTTCCTCTCCTGTGGAAGAAGCTTCCAGCTTTAGTCCTTAAGGCAGACACCCTGTCTAGTTTCAAAGCTAGGCTTAAAACCTTCCTGTTTGATAAAGCTTGTAGTTGGGAAGAGGTAGAGAAGACAGCCTAATCCGGTTGGGGGAAGAACTCAGTCTAGATTGACAGTTCTCCTTTGCTCTACAATCTTCATGTCTCACTCGACAGGGCTACATTATTTAAGTTATTTATAAACTTATGCTTCTATAGTTTTAGACAGCTGGAGGACAATCTGACCACTTCTCACAATGCTATTTTTTCCTATGTCCAATCTGCCCTAGTTTCCATAATTTCAACCTTGTTAACCTTTTGTTTTCTCCTAGTGTTCTTCTCTCCATAGTAGTCACACCTAGCCTGGCGTTCTGTCAGCTGAGACAGCTTCGTGGAGGAGAACATGGACTGAGATGCTGCCAGTGACGTTCTACAACTGCTGCCATAAACTCTTTTTCTTCAGTATACTCATGTATTTAAGTTTTTTGTCCCTTAAAAAGCCCAGCCGTGGTAGACGGTTACTTGTAGTGAACCATGTTCTACTGGAGGTTTCCTCCTGTTAAAGAGGAGTATTTCCTCTCTACTGTCGCTACATGCATGCTCAGTATGAGGGACTGCTGTAAATTCAACGACAACACAAGACCATTACTGATTCCAGAAGAGTAAAGGCTGCAAGTCAATGACTCGATGCAATCTGCTGGGGTTCCTTAGATTGGAGACTTTTTCAAACTGATTTGTAATTATGTATCTAAGATTTTATTTTATTTGCTTGTAAAGTGGCTTGAGACATCTGTTGTAAATTGGCACTATATAAATAAACAGATTCTTTATTCTTCTTGATCTATTCTAAAATTTGAATATGAAAGGCTCAGATAACCAGCAAAACCTGGGGATCCGGAGGACTGGCAATTTACAGCTACTATACCCAGGCAAATGTTGTCCAACATCACATACTGTGTAATATGATTGACAGCTAAAGCTCAGCCTGATGAATACAAAAATAATCTACAAAAAAACATTGCACAACTTAATGGCTGAAATAAAAAACACATAATTTATTATCCCATAGCAAGGAAACTCAAAATCAAGATATAAGTAAATGGAAAGTTGCATATTAAAACTAAGTGTAAAACTGTTTAAAAATAAGAAAAGGGGACTGTTTCAGTAGATGGCAAAGGTACAACTGAGTAGAGTAAGAAAAAGTTACAATATGTTTATATTTGTGCACAGAAAACAGCAACAAAGTATTTGCAATGAATAAAATAAAAAAAGACAACAGGGACACTCCTAGGAGGTGCCCCCAGGCAGTTTGCAGCAGTTTGTTCTGCAACAGCTTTGGATTGAAGATATTGTCCATCAGTGTTGTAATTTTAGCCAGAGTTTTTCTGTCACCCACCACCAACAGTAGTTTCAGGGTGCATCCTAGGACCAAGCAGGCCTTCCATCTAACCTTATCCAACTGCTTCCCTTTCAGCTATCAATGCAATAGAATGAAATTCTAAAATTTGAAACTCTGCAAAAGATTTAAAATCATATAAAGCATAGAAAAGAAAAAGAAGGTTTTGAGTACTCAGTCACTATGCTGAATGTCCAGAATGGGAACAATTAGATAAGGCATGTACTAAATATTTGTTATTTGTCCTGTATAAGCAAATCCATCTTTGGGAAAGAAAGTCAAAGGAAATGCATTGTTCAAATTATTTTGTGGTCTCCAATCAATCACCTCACCAGATTAAAATACCAAGAAACATATATATACTTTTTTTTTTTATTATCCACCTATATGTTACAAAAGAAGAGAAAATAAAGGGATCATCCTGGAAATATTACTTAGACTAAGATGCCAAGATTAACTGCTTGTATGACAGCCCAGCCTCAGTAATATTTTCTGCCTCACTAACAAGCAAGATTAAGTGTCAAATGAATAACACTGTTCTTTTGTATCCACATTATACAACACAATACAATCCTAAACACATACAGTCACTCGACTGAAAAGAGCCAAGAACACCTACAAGACAAGAATAAATAGTTAAAAATACAGAATATATATATATATATATATATATATATATATATATATATATATATATATATATATATATATGTATGTGCGTGTGTGTGTGTGTATGTATATACCTACCATCAACTTTAGTAGACAACCAAGTGGGATTTCACTGTTTATAACATTCTGTTCGGATTATTCAAGTTTATATTTACTGGTTTTGCCATATTAAAACTCATATATACTTATTTTTCCATATGTACTGCTTTAGACCACGGGTGGGCAATTGCTGTCCTCGAGGGCCGTTGTCCTGCAGGTTTTAGATGCGACTCTGCTTCAACACACCTGAGGCAAATAATTAGCACAACTCCAGACTTGACTTTTAAAGGGGAGGTGCTTCATCCATCTTATTCAGGTGTGGTGTCCTAAACGTTTAAAACGTTTAGGACACCGGCCCTTGAGGACTGGAGTTGCCCAACCCTGCTTTAGCTTGTGGAATAATACATTTTATATTATAACTGCTATAATACTACCTTAATTATCCACTAAGCCTTGTGTGTACCACTAGTATCAACAGATGTTTGGCACCTGTTTTTCTCCAAGTTTAAGTAAGCCCTTGAAGAGAATGTTGAAATGATAAAAAGTCAGATCTTCAACTAGTCATTGTCAACATATATAGATGCCTAAATACATTTTGTTGCTTCCAAAACCCTTCCATGAAATGTGAATGTAAAATTATTTTAGGAAGGTTATCTTTTTGTAGAGACAATTTATCCCCATACCTAAAGGCAACCAGACCCAACACATTGCTTGCCTAAGTTTCGAGCACAGGACACAGAAAAAATATGTCCACACTTCAATCAGAATTGGAAACTGCAAGGGCAGTGTATTAAGGAAGAAGACAGTGACAGAGTTCGTTTGCGTGTTTACTGCAGGAAAATTGGGGAATAACAGCCTGTCATACGGGGACACATCAGCCTTTGTTAAAGAAATTACTTTGCTCTTCACCCAGCTTTCTGATGCTCGGCCTCATGCACAAATTGTCCATTTGGTGAGTGCATTCTAAATGGAACTACGTCTTTGCCATGTTGCTCTGCCCCTGCACACTGAAGCCAGGGCAGATAGGAATCCAATTATCCGAGGCAAATAATGGATGTCTCATTTAAGATGTGTGGCTGTTGCAGCAGTAATGGCAATGGCACACTTTTCCCACTGCCAGTCTCTATCAAGTGCATCATGGTGTGTTCAACACTAAGTCATATATATCCTTGTACTGTGAGCTGTCAAAGTTTGCAGATCCTAATAAATCTTTTGAAAGGACGGAAAACATGGTTAAAGATTGTGTGCAAGTGTTTACTCACATGTAGCGTAGGTGTGGGTTCTGGGCAAAAGCTCGAGGCTGAATCACCCTCAGATTACAATTCATGATGGTCCTAAGAAGAAGAAAAGATAAAACACTCATAAAAATTTTGTATTTGTTTTTGTTTTGTTTTTTTAATGCAGACATATATATCTATAAACATAAATTCTCATTTTGTGACTATCATGCTAACTACGGCAGCTTCTTAAAAAACACTTTTAAGCATGTCAGTAATTTTATCAACTGCAGAAAGGCACCACAAACGCAACAATATTTTCTTATTTACATCCTATTCTCAATCTGCACGTGTGTGAGCTTCCTGGAAAGCTTACGAACAACCAAACATTCTCTTCGAAACACCCTTTGATGCAATGTTTGCAAACTTGTGTTTCTTCAATGTTAACTGAGAGAAATTTCTATTCGGAAGAGTAGGCATTCTCTCATTATGCGAAGAGTGAAACAGTTATAAAAGTAGTGTAATCCTCAGTATGCCAGGAGACACCCAACAGAATTCCCACAGGGGCTTCTGGAATCTCAGCGCCACAGTACGGGAACCACTATTTTGAATTACAATTATAATGACTTCTAATCTTGTAATCACAGATGCCTCATTCCAAAGAAGTCCTTGACATCCCTGACACCAGCAAGCGCTTCATAAAGCACTGAGCTGATTACACCCAGCTGTTGGTGCCAATTACCATCTAAAAGTCCTGTCGTGCCATAGCGACATGTGATGGAAATCTGCTGTCACACAAATGTTCCAGAGGCCATTAGGAAGGTTTCAAAGAGAATGTATACTCTACGGTTTAAAAAAATAGGGAAAATCTACATATTTCTAACCCTTAAAATCTGTGCAACTTAATAATAAGAGTGCCTGGCATAATGACCAATAAATGTCAATTTCAGACATATTTTTCAAGATTTTAATAAGGTCATAAATGTTTGGTTTTTTTCAGTAAAAAATTGTCTAAAGGAGGGAGGGAATTTCTGGATGCTGGATTTCTCTTCATAAAAAAGTAATGCTTTTAAAAAGGCTTTTAGAAACTGCTTAGACGAGGCACAGGCCATTTACTGGTATAACGGTTATGGTTTTATAAGCATATTATTCTTGTTTAAGCCCCTTTTTTTAAATGTTCAATACATTCCTGAGTTTCTCCTCTGCTGTACCAGTTTTACCACAGTAATACTCAGTGTCATTTCTCTTGTTTACAAGAAGCATGGAACTCAAACCAAGTGGTAAACCACTGTTTATTACTATTACTGAGGGAATGCCTTTTTTTAGATACAACTAGGATGCAAACACTAATTTTTCCACAGACTTGGATTCAAGTCACCCCAGCTAAACCAACAGTCCAACAACCAACCAGCTAATAAATGCTAATGATATTGTTAGAAAAACTCTATAATGACCAGGATAAAAAACAAGTAAAAGTCTTTGTATTAAGCAGATATACTTTTTAAATTATCATACATTTTAGGCTTTGGCAAAACAAGTTTTAATAGTGGAATTATTTCAGTGGAAAGTTTGCTGGCAAGGGCTGCCTCAAAGACCACTGCTGACTGAGTTGCAAGACTATAGTGCCCTACTTAACAAAGATGAGGTTCATTGCCCAACCAAGTAATGCTGTTCATGCATTTCTTGGTTAAGGTATTGCTAGCCAAGTAGGTTAAAAACAGCATTATCTCAATATAATTGATGGGGGGTACTCTTTTGATTTTCATATTATGAGTGTTTTTTAATGACCACAAAATCCTGCACACAGCTGGATTACACTCTTGTGGGTGTGTGCATATTTTTCTACTTTTTTGTGACCATTTTTGAACAAATACTACCGTGTGTAAAGTTTCCCTTTAGCTGGTGGTTTAAATATTCCGCAAGCCTTTTTGTCTCCTCTCACCTTCACCTTATCAAAGCAGATACAACCATTTAATGAGTCTGGTTCTGCTGAATGTCACAATCCAAGAAAAATTCAGTGCAACCAATTTTTTTTTTTTACAGAAAACTTTACATTTTAAACCGCTATTGCAGGTCCGTTAATTGAATTATTATGACTTGGACAAGAGTTTGGTGTAAACCAGACTGTACTCATCAGAAGATGAATAGATTGTTTTATTTCATCTGTAAAATTGCCCAAAATTACTCCTACTTATTAACAATACCAAGATGTATCTTTACTTCTGTTTACAGCTTTAAACATAATCCACATGGAGTATATTAATTAGCACATCCCATATTTAAGCCTAACGTTTGGCTATGTGAAATTGATGTTTAAACCTGCTAATCTCACATGTTTGCAGATGAACTTAAATATCTGGATTTTGTTCACAATTGGTATGGTAAATATTTTTAAAAGAGAGCGGTGCTCACACCAAGTCATTTGTCATATGTAGAAAGAGTATTTGACAAAAAGGCAGCCAAGGCTGCAGAGCAAGCATTGTGTGTGTGTGTGTGTGCTTGTGAATTTTGTCACAGATGCTCATTGTCAAGGTAAAAAACACGAAAGCAGAAAATTTGAAACAAATAAGTGCAAGGAAGCACAGTAACACCTTTTAGATTTGGCAAGATGTTTGTCTACAAGTTGTCATGTCTGAACAAGTTGGCTTTGAATTTTTTTTTTATGTCTCAATCACAAAAAGACATAAGGGGTAAGTTTTACTTCCTGAGTGCTTAGAATTCTGTTTAATTATATCAAATCAAAACTGCACATGGCTAATTCTCAATAAAAAAAGTGCTTGTATAATTTTTCAATGGGATTTTTGAAAGAGCTTTGACTATGTATTTATAACTGTCAGAGGTGTGGGGTTATGGTGGCCGAGTAAAAATATAAATCCTATGAAAGCAGCTGGATAATTGAAACAATTTAATTTAATATTTGTCATTTAATGTAATTGTGTAAATGGTAAAGAATGGTTTACCAGACCAGAAAATAATTTGCGATAAATCCAGCATTGTCAGTCAACAATACAACACATATTGGCTCCTTTCAAACATGATAAAGTTTTTACAGTTGACATATTTTTCTTTCATGTAGAACATCAACATGGAGCACATAGTGTTAACGTCCTGTCTTTTGTACAAAACCCACAGCCAGTTATTAGGATGGATAGATAATTGGTATTGTTCAAGTTTAATGTGACGGGGGGGTCATATTGTCTTGTTAAGTTAATATACAGTGACAAATAAAGGCTTTAGTAATGGTAGATCTGCAAAAGGTTGGGTGTAATTTACATTGTTTAGACATAACACTAGCCTCCTTGTCTAAAGATCTGTTCATTTTTTAACTGACCACGTTTTATTATTTTACTTCTACAAAGACGGGGATGAGGATTCGAATGTAAAACAAGCTACAGTAACTCTTTCAGGCTTCATTTCTCCACAGTGCATACAGTCCTATAACGGCAGCATCACAACAGGCTTGTGGAGAAGCCCCACATCCCCCGGATGAGGCAGCAGAGGGAAGCAGTGGTAATGAGAAAAATGCTAATTTGGTGGTGGAGATATTGCACTTGGCCTCCATGATGAGGGATCAGGGGAGAGGCCAGTTGTTACTGTGGAGGGCAGAGAAGAAGATGGTTCTTTGAGTAGAGGTGGGGGTGGGGGATTAAGTTAAAGAAGAAGTGTGAAAAGTAGGCGTCTGGAGACTGGGTGAGTGTCAAATCTGAAAGTAGCATCACCTATCTTTAAAAAGGTAAAGGATTAGCCATGAAGACCTTCAACTGCTCTAGGGAGCCTTGATTCATTTTCCACTGCTTCCTTTTAGCATTATTTGATCAACTGCCAAAGGGTTGAAGCCTTACCCCCAGTCTTTAACTGGCAAGAATTAAAGGCTTCTTTACACTTAAGCTCATGTTTGCAACAGAAATACTCCCGTCAGTCAGTCCTGCTCACTCAACAAAAATCTTCATCTTCTTTAACCAGTTTAGAAGATTTCTTGAAAAAAATTCCTCCCATCATTCTCCATATTTTGTCATGCGGGACGGCCTGAATTTAAGTCTGCCCTAAGGGAATTTGTAAATAATACACCAGCATAAAGTAGTGACTGCAAAGTGTATGGAAACACACATTTTCAGTACAAAACGTTCGTTTCCATTTATTCTGTTACCTCGAAATAATGTCCAGTTCCACCAAAATATCCCTCCTGATATTTCGGCTCAGTAAAATCCATCTGTTCTATTAGGACTTCATAGATTTGTTATTGTGGATAAGTTTAAATCACAGTTAATAAACACAATCCTAGGCTGTAAACAACTCACATAGACCTGTCCAATATAGACACAAATAGAAAAAATATAGTAAAGCTGCAAAACTACCAAAAAGTAGTTGTAAACCTAAAATGAAAGCCTGTGAAAGGAGAGACTAAATCAAAGCAGAAGCCAAAAGACTCATTGCAATTGCAGAAAACTGACAGGACAAATATTGTGTCATCCAAAAACCATTTTAGCTGAAAAGCCAGAAGAAAGTCTATATCCCATTCATGTAGGGGGACCCAGTAAACCTGTGAAATTAGGTTAACTGGGCCAACAACCCAGTACTGAACTTCCTGGCTAATAGCATATATGTTATACTAAAACTGATACTGCATATCACCTTATAAGCACCATCGACATTGTGAAACACAGTAGTGGAGGCATAATGCTGAGAGAGAACCTTACAACAAGGAAGGTTCTTGGAGTTCTTGGAAATGGATGGAATTACATAGATAATAACTAATTTAACATCTTAAAGTTTTGAGACCTGGGTAGAGATGTTTAGCAGAAAATTCACTAACATCCAACTGCGGTAATACTTAAAAAAAGTCAAATTTGACTTTGAGGAACATTGTGAAAAATGGGTAAATAATTATGTATGTAGTTGAACATACGTTAGAGAAAGGCCCCAAAGGTATTGCTTTGATTCCAAAACAAACAAACAAACAAAAAAAAAAAAAGGAATCATTGTTCTTCCAAGCATTGAGTGAAAGTAATATGTAATATAAAACTAATGTGTAAGAACCTCATCAAACAAACCGAAGACTATCACCAGTTTTCGTTCAATTTCCTCCCAATACAGAATGCAGGACTGCGGTAACATTAAAGAGTGTGTGTGTTCCCACTGTGTACACAAAACCCAACTCTTCCTCCCCGCATGATAAAAGCTTCAACACCTACAGTCTCTGTAGTCCGGTGTACAGTTCCATATCGACGTCCCTCAGGGTCTGCAAGCCTGTCCAGTTCTCTATGTGTCTGCAATGCAAGAAAAACAAAAATAGTTTGGTAAATGAGACACACCTTCTCATCCGAGAGCAAAAATTGAAAAAATAAAATAAGAGGAGGGGGTTGGGGGGATTCCTAAGTCCCCTGCTGCAAATTAACTAGCTGTGTTTTGTCAAAAGTTTTTGAATCCATATTCATTTAAACTGCAATAATTGGAACAGCTCTGACAGAGTGCTCTCCGCTGCCCTCTGATAGATTTAATTGCCAAGAGGCAGCTTCGGAGGCTTAATCTATGTAAGGCGAAGTGGGAGGGAGGATAAACCAAATAAACACTGCAGATGGCTTCACTTCTGTTAACACTGTCAGACTCCATAGTAAAACTCTGTGTGTTTGTGGGATAAGGAAAGTGTAGTTCATACCCACGATTTAGCTTAAGGGAAAAAGCCATTTGGACTAAGGTTTTTTTTATGGTTCTAAGAGGGACAATATGGTTTAGGGACACGGCCTTTAATAAAGTCTGAGTCAATCAGGATATACCCAAACAAAGATATGGAAAATTGTTTATTGTATTTGAGAGAAGAAAATATTGTGGTGAGCTTTAGCTAACTATAAACAAACCTAACTTTAATCACATATACAGAGTAAACACCTTTGGAAACACATGCAGCCTGGCTCTTGAGATGGATAATCAGATTACAGCTTTTCTTTTTTCTTTTCTTTTTTTTATTTAAATTTGCCCCGGTAACTGTATGCCCATGTATCTGTTGGAGCCAGGGCATCTGGTTTACAGTGATGAAGCAGGAACTGATATATTAAATTGTTTTTATGTGAACCATAAGCTTGGGATGGATCATGTAGTTTTTATTAAATTCATATTGTAGTTGTCTTTCACTTAGCCTGCACTCTTTCTTTTTCTTTTTTGAAAACAAGTTTTACAGTTTTAGTCAGCTTGTATCAGCTTCTGTGGTTCATTTGTTAATGGCAAACTGATTAGCTTTCTCTTTTGTCCAAACACAGTGGTTGTAGAAATAGTTGGATATGCAATGACATCGATTGAAATAAATTGCAACAAGCAGTAAAATATAGAGAATTTATATATTCGAATGTGGTTTCTGACTAATAGGCTGGCCTACAATATGGGATCATGGAGAAGTCACGGAGCTGTAGACAATGTGCTATTTAGTTCGAAATAGGAAGTTGACGGCTGATATGATTCAAAATATCAGTTTTACACTAAGACTAATGGCATTGCCTCTTATTTCTTATAATAATATATAAACCCAGAATGGCTGTTTGTGACAACTTTATTTTTATCCCTAGGCCGCCAAATGTTTACACACCAATGTCAAAAAGCCTGGGTTTGTCATGCAAAAAAAAGGAAAAAGTAACAATGAAAATTATATCTAAGTCATAAAACAAACTTTTAGTATTGATAGTTCACCACTCACTTAGCGTGTGCCTATAATATTCATGTTTGAGCATAAATGTATAGATAATATGTAGAAATTTGACATTGTAATCCACTACAAATTTAAAAAAGTGCACCCAGCACTTGCTTCTAGAAATCACCAACGTCTGTTGCACTAACACGTCAGTTTAAAAGTGCCAGTGATGAGGAATTTTTAAATCTGAATATGTATGAAGGACTCACACAGAGAACTATTCATGCAAGAGCCTTATCTATGAGACTAAACTGCTTTCATGTTCCTCCTTCGCCAAAGATGCTTTTGTTGTCGGAAATCTTACAGAAGGTTCTGTGTCCACTCAAGTGTAATGAGATCAGGAAGCAAAACCCAATTGTAGATGCACAGATTAAGACGGATCTTTACTCATACATAAAGAGGAAATGGATGCACCATGTTAATTTCTGGCTACATTAAATTGAGTGGAAGCCAATGAATGTAAACAAAGATAATTTTATTCAATGAATCAGTAATGAAAAAAAATAATCAAACCAAGTGTTAGATAAAAGTTGCACATTGAGTAGACAGTAGTGCCTTTTTGCTTTTTTTTACAGATAATCATTTTTTCACTGTGGGGGGTCCAGGCTCACCTGGTGTATTAATGAAATAAAACAGTACTTTGGGAGCTAAAGGCCGATGGGGGTGCCAAAGGTGGTAAATCTTACATGGATTTATTTGTTAAAGGTCATTGACAATATGGGATCTCATCTGCTGCAAGGTGTGGTTTTAATCAGAAGACCTAAAACTTAGGGTGATGACCATAATATTGTTAAACAAAATGCTTCGTCAATATCAGGTATGATATCTGCCGGTTTTGGCTTCTCTTTTTCTATGTGCCTCCTGCTCTATATGACCTTTAGCATTTTTTGCAATGTCATTTGTGTCCGTTGTCAAGTGTATTGGTATTGCAGATTAGCAAAAAGGCAGTTCAAAGGGCTTTATATGATCAAACATAACACCATAGCCATTGGGAACAGCAAACAACCTTCAAACCTTTTAGAAAAAGCAACCATTGCATTTTGTCTAAAATCCATCAATATCATCAAAACTAATTATTCAAAATGTAATGAATAATCTAATAAATCAATGTTCCAGTTATTATTTAAAGGCAGCTCTAAACAGTTTGGTATTAGGTCTTGAACTAAAGGGACTCTGTGTTTCAGCAGTTGTAGTAAAACAATACCCACTCTATGTATGCTTCTTCTACTGTACAACTCTGTCCCACAGAAAAAAGCAACTTAAGAACCTTTGAAATATATTAGCCAACAATAATTGGACTATAAAAAGTCCTTTGCGAACTCTATAACATTGCTAGAGCTGATATTGCAATGACGATATATTCATGATGTATCGTGCTGCTCTACTATCAGTGACAAATTCTCTTTTCATTTTTATAATACCTTGTGCTTTATGTAGATACAGAATTTCATTTCAGAGAGAAGGAAACCCTAATATATGACAACACCCATAGGTTTTATATTAAACTGTCCCACTTGCATAAAGACTACATTACCTTGGAATGCTACCCTCTTCACAGGAGACTGACTGGAAGCAACAACAGGAACACGATCATTTTTCTCCCCCTCTGAAGCAATATTGTTAGTGACAACTAAAGGTAACAGATTATAGTTTATACAACCATGTTACATAAGTCTGGCCAGACTTCAAACATCCTAACATTATGAGCAACAAATGATGTGAGTTGAACAATCTGAACCCACGGAAATATATGCATGAATTTGAACATATTCTATTTGATTTCATTCCAGTTACAACAGTCATGTCACTTTGACCTCGCTTCGGGTTTATGCAGAACTCTGAAGCATGTTTGCCTAGCATGGTCTGACAGCGCTCCGAATGGAATTCTGTCATGCCGGTAATCTTTAGTTGTCTTTTCTTTTTAAGAGTCTAGTAAATGTTTGCTTTGGCAAAGGTCAGGTCAGACAATTCAGTCATCTCACATCCTATTTGTAGGTTTTCAAACAACTCCTACAAAGTTGTAATCCCTAAACACACATCTTTAGGTGGATTTTGTGACAGTTGCCTCTCTTATAGTCACAAAATGTCACTAGGACTAATCTCCAAGCAGGAACTTTTTCCATCATCTGCTGTGAAAAGCTAGCGGTTAATTGATCCACCGTGAATGTCCGACCTTGTTTTGACTCCCAAGAAAGGGCTCAACATTAAGACATAGTACTCAGTACGGAGAATAATTTATTAGAATGGGTGCACGGGCAGGTTATTTTGTACCAAACCGTTCTTTAAACGTACAAACACAATCAAGGTTGGTTAAAAAACAACAAAAAAACTGACCTGTAAAGTGCTGCAAAAATAAAAATCATCACAACATGAGTGAAAACTGCACCATGGCCCATACAGCAAAACATTAGAATTCCACAGTGAACAATAAAAAAATTAAAAATTAACTGCTTAAATACTGCAGTGTGTGACTGCTGACAAGATGCAGGTGGTTGATTGCAAACAGGGATCAGCTGGGAGAAAAGGCTAACTGGTAGACTGAGGGATGATGAAAAATTACCACAGAAGCGATTAAACAGGAACTTAAAAGATCTAGAACCAAAGGGAAAAGCATGAAAAATTATTTTAAATCAATCAATAAAAAAATACAAGCAACAGCACACAAAAATGAACTAAATACAAATGGATGAACATAAACATATTATTTAAAGTAACAATGAAACTACAATACATATGGTTTACCTGTTAAACAATAACAAAGAGTACAAACATAAGCAACAAGCAGGTTATATTACAAATGAGACCTGAAATACAATAGAGCCCAGGATTGTGAGATAAAGCCCAAATAATAATATACTTTGTTTTAATAGAAAATTCCAGTTTACATTTTATTTTAGCTGTTTTATATGACATGTGTTCTTACTGTACTTACACATGACAGTTTAATCCACAATGACTATGTGTTCCAACTGACTGCTTGTGAAGGTATATTTACAAAATGTCCTCCTCAAAAGCTGGGAAATCTAAGAGTTTTTACGAGTAAATTTACAAATTTAAAAGCCACAATGTTTCCCTTCTACAAAATATAATTTCACAAAAATCCTGAAGGGTTGAAGCCTGCGTTGTAGTGTATAGACTTCTGAATAATGCACTAAGGTTTTTTGTTTAGTTTAGTTGTTTTTTTTCCCTTTCTGCGTCCATGTGCACAATATGGACTGACAGTGTAGGTCATATTAAATCCTCTGCTACAAAACAGCTTCATGTCAAGTAACACCCTACTCTTATCGGTGCCCAGGGTAGAGAGCCAGATCACACATTTGAAGAACACTGACTGGATAGGGAAAGTTCAGTTTTCTCTCTTATTAATCTCTTATTTTTCATTTAATAGTTTTACAAATTTGCAGTGCACTGAAAATTTCTGTATCACCATAAAATTAAAAAGCCAGAAAGTACAAAAAGGAATTAGAAAACAAAAATTAAACCAGCATCATCATTATTATTATTTTTTTAGATTTGATTGAATTTTAGATTATATCAGAGGTTTGCATTAAAAACTGAACAAAAAATAAATAAACCAAAGATAAATTAAAGCCTTGCTCATGAAAAATCTTGCCACTGGGAACCCAGCAGCAGCAATATTAAATCTCATTATTTTTCCCCGTTCTGCTTCTTCCTGACTGATGAATTAAATTTAAACATGTGACAGGCTGTTTGAATCAAGATGTACGGAAGGTGTGAAATGTTAAGGCAAACATCAGAAAAAACCTCCAAATACAAAAAGATTAGCACTATTGAAGAAATGCAGATGCAAACCTTTTGAGTTGCAACATAATATTAGATTATTTACTATCAACAATACATTTAATACATTTAAACAGTTTGCTGGTTTCATATATATTGAGCCATAGTAAAAAGTATATTTTAAATAACTGCTGGAGGAATTATT
>JAVLVB010000557.1:4539412-4571587 GCA_032876305.1 Orestias chungarensis | reverse complement strand
CCCCCCCCCCCTCACACACACACACACACACAGGTTTCCTCATAAGGTGAAGTAGTAAAATCAACATTTTCAAGAAGTAACACAGAGGGATTAAGTTTTAACTGGTGGCTGATCAAGCAGAGGTTTTCGGCCCGACTTCCAATTAGCAAGCTAGTAACAACTATTACTATTACTATTAGGTTTAGGACAAAATAAAACATTTTGTTGGCAACAAGATTAGAAATATTCTTTCGTTCCTCTGTTCGTTTCCTCTGCAATCTTGCCTTAAATGATTGGTTCCAGGCGCTGTATTTTATGATCCTGCTTTCTTATAGTGCCCTCTAAATAAATTTCCTGTGACACTGCAACATTATTAACTGCTACACAAAGGAAATGATAGCAGGACAAAGTGTTCAGGCAGATCCACCAGCTTGCTCTCTCAGACACGGTGGCTCTGAAATCACAGCCATCTTCCATCTGCTTCAGAAAATGGCCTCCAACAAAGTACAATGTGAATTGGGTGGCGGGGTGGTCCAGTGCTGGAGGAGAACGCCCTGGAACCAAACAGTAGCAGATTCCATCTCAGCAACAGCCATCTGTTGTGTTAAAGGGATTCTGGGCGACACAATGATCCCCTACCTGCTATCTTGTTCTGAGCTTCTAAATTTAATCGACGGAACATCTAAACCAAAATGTGATTTCGTTTTTCTCACAAAAGCAAACACTAAATACTGAATAAACCTAACATATTACCAGCTCTGTATGAAATCAGTCAAAAATGTACAACATGGTACATTCAATAGTATAGAAGACATATTTGCATGAGCACAAAGTTTACATTGTGACTGGAACTATTTTAAGCACTCGTAACAAATTTTAAATTTCTACCTCCGAATTTAGGGTTGAATTAGATTGATAGAACAAACATAATACATAGTTTTCTGGTTTATTCCACTAAACTAAACGTTTAAATCAAATAATTAAAACAGACCTGAGAGGTTTTCCTACTCACAAGATCTATAAAAAAAAAACTTACATGGTATAAAGTAATCTCAGCTGAAACCATTAACCAGCCAAAATCAGAGCGATTTAACCCGGTTCTGCTAGAACCTACTAGGTTCTTAGGAACACAACAATTTTTGAAGTGTCTGACAACCAGAAGCTCAGCAAAATCTTACGGATCTGAATGAAGACGAAACTCAGTTAGTAAAAAACACTTTCACTCCACCTTGTACACCATTTTTTCCAGTAAAAATTCTGATATCGACCAAACTTTGACGATATAACAGCAGTAGTAACTCCAAAAACGTAAACAGGAGCATTACTGTAAAAAATAAATACTACAACGTATAAGCATTAATTGAGACCATCATTAGCACTATGTTTACCATTGCTGTATTAGTAAAAGAAATCCAGCAAAGTTTAAAAACGAGTGTCAGCAAATATCTGCTTGTAGCTGACAATCAGATAGTATCTAAACTAATGATACCTGCTGGACAACAGAAGATGTAGCTACCTCTCCAGCATTGTGTTGCTAGGTGTTGAATTTAGATTCAATATCTTTAATGTTCTCATGACCGTTATGGAAGTTTCCAGAGTCCTTAAAAACTATTAAATTAAGTGAGGCTAATTGAGCCAATTTTTATTATTTTTCTTCAGCAACTGCACATGATTGGCTGTTCATCTTTATTTCTGGGTTCCTAGTCTATTAGGGAAACTTCACAGTATAAATAATCAAAATAGGATTTAGGAATGGAATATTAAGGAAAACCATGATAATGTCTCTATTTAGATTTATAGATTACTTTAAGATTTTTTATTTACCCCCTTCTTATCCGGGACCAGCCACTGTTGATCACATACAGTAACTTGTCTGATGTGTCTCTCAGAGCCTGTCACTGCCATCATTTGCAGATTGTTACAAAATAAAGTTGCATTACATGCTAAATACCTTATTTCCTTGATTCAAGATTATTCAGAACTAACCTATTTTTTTCAGACGTACTGACCTTTGTAAAAGAATAGCTTGAATCAAAACTACCCACGCTAATAAATAATTAATAAATTACTGAAAATACGTATGTCAATGAGATAAATTTTTTTTAGGTTTCAGTTGGTTTATTCCACAATTAAAGATCTTTTAAAAACACTGTGTTGGTCCAACTTATCTGCATATGAGCCTTACCTGAAATCCCAAAGAAAATACTTCTTTAATAGTTTACATAGAAGTGCTTTTCAACACATAGCAACTAGAAAGATACTTTAGTACTTAATCAACAGGTCGGAACTGCAAGCAACAACCTAAATCACTGGTTTTAGCTTGTAAATTATACTAATAAATTCAAACCATGTGGAGTTTTTTTGATTAAGATATTAATGAGAAAAATTAAGTAAACTCTTAAAATAAAAACATGGAATACTGTAAATGCATTTGTTGGTGTCTTGATTTTACAATAAAAAATTATAATAACAAGACGTAAATTCATTTTGCTTAAAAGCTGTTTTGCTGTTTCTGGACAAAAAGCCCAAGAGGGATGATGAAATCAAGAAATAACTGTGACACATTTAAGCCACAAACTGTGAGAAAACTTAGACTGAGGTGAGGGTGACACTTTCACCAAGGCAACAACCTGTTTCTGACATCCAGCAACACAAAGAGATGGCTGAAATGGGGAAAAAAAAATTGCTTTTTAAAATGAACAGCATTGAGCCCTGACGTGAATCAACTGGGAACCTTTCGAAAGAGTTGAAATTTGCCATTATGGAGCCTTAAGCCATACCAATAGAAGCAAAGCATGTCAGGAAACCTACCAAAGGAGCAAGGGTGGGTAAGACAAATTTAGACTCTTTTTTTGCCAGCATACCAACAATAACTGTGTGCATCCAACATTCACAGTCACTGGGGAAAAAACAAAGTACACTGTCTTTCACCTCTACGGTTGTAAATTTTTAGGACCTAACAAAAAGGGTCTTGTCTGCACCATTTTTCAAAATTCTATAAAGAATAATCTACTTTCAAAACTGAAATAAATGTGTATGAAATATATTCCCCATACAACAGCTAATAGGATAGGCTTTAGCCGAATTTAGTTGTAAAGAAATTCCATCCACTTTTCTTAAATCCTTTCTTTAGTTTATTAGGTTTTGAAGATATTTTTTAGTTTTTTACAGGCCCAGCACAGCATTTCACTCAAGTTGTAGACTAAAAATGTATTCGGCTAAAAATATATATTTTTTTAAGACCCTTTTATTATAGACCTTTGACTCTGTTTGGGATAATTTTTCTGTTCATAACTCACTAATGGAAATTAGCCAACATCATGTGGCTACATAATAGGCAGGTATTATTCACCCTGTTTTCTCTCTGTTTTCAGCCATACACCTGAAATGTTCAAGAATGTTTGTGTTTCTCTATGTTATGCTACGTTCTCTATGTTCTCTTGACGCTTTCTTGTCGTAACTGTTCCAAATAAGCTCTTTACCTTGTTTTTGTTGTATTATAGAGTAGTAAACGTCCACTTTTAACATTCTATCTGAAACGTGTGAATGTTGAGATTGAGTTCTAGGCTGATCAACTCTTGACCTAATGTGACTTCGCAGAAGTTGCAGGACAACTGTTTAAGTCACCTGACACTTCACATTGAGGCCAGGATATGCAGATGAAGACCCCTGGCCTAAGGGAAGCAAGTCAAACGCCTTCCCGTTGTATTAATGTTTACACTGAGGATTGGTTAATCAAATACCTCTATTGTTTCCCTCCAAAAACTATTTTGACTAAATGGAAAACAGGTAAATACAGTGTTGTGTTAAATATTCAGTCCACTGGTTTGATTAGATGATCCTTTCTGAGAGGGTATTTTTGAATGTCTTAACTCAAAAAACCCTTAAATGAGCATAGGTTTTACTGAAAGATATGTTATATATTGTTTGTTTGTTTGTTTTACAGAAAACTAGTTACTGTATTGGAGTCAAAGCCATGTCAACATGTGATTATACCACACTCACACTTTTAGCCAGTCTCAACAAAAATCGGTAATTTGACTGTAGCAAGTGCAAAGTAATTCCTGTGACATGACAATGCATGCTGTGATTTGATTGAACAACATGTGATTTTGATGGGACACTATGACTAAAGGCTTTCCCACCGCTGCATTGTGTGTTATACGAAAGCATGATACACGATGCTCCAAGGAGCACAAGCAGAAAATAGCTTCTGTTTCTTGGTAATCTCCTCTGATTCTCCCTAATGTTTTCAATGCTTGTGTCTCTCTGTGATTTACGACTTTGTTGGAATGATCTACAATGCTCGAGCCACAGCCTTAATGGGAAAATGTTTAATAAAATAGAATGTCTCTGGTGTGTTCCTAGGATATTGATCTACATTCTGCCTCACTCTCTGTTTTCATAAAAAGCAAAGGATCCCTCCTATGCAGCCCAAACACTTCTGAGAACGGACGCAACGGTGAAGCAGCACTCCCCTAGATTAAAACACCAACCGAGCATCAATCAGAGAACCTGCTTTTCTTTGTTGTTTTTCTTTCCTGTTTAAGAGTCTCAATTGCAAAAGAAAAAAAAAACAATGAAAAGGACAGCAAGGAATAAAAGATGAGGGAAAACACAAAATGAGGCTATTTCCCCTCAATATTTACTGCAAGTGAGAGTCTGAAAATAAGTCATCCTCCAAAGCAATCATGAGGGAGATTTGGCATTCAAAGCTTGTAAATTAAAATCAAGCATTACAATCTCTGTGGCTTTGCTCACTGAGACAAACCCACACCTGTTACCTCTATGCAAATGTAATCATATGCGCAGGCATAAAGATGCATCAGCTTCCTTCTTAATGTATGAGCCTATGAAATGATATCCACCTTCCATCTGTTGGTCAGAATTTCAATTATTTACCGGCTTCCAACAACAATGTTAATATACAAAGCAAACTGGACTGTGAGCTGGACACATTTTCTCTCCCTGGCTGTTTCATAACAATGCAACAAAAAGGTGTTCTGGGTCTGTGCTCTGAAAGTTTTTTAGTGACTCTATGACGATTCCATCTTTATTTCAAATGTACTTAACTTTGTCAAGAGAGTAGTATAATAAACAAATGAATGACTATGTTTGTTTTGTTTTTAGTTCTATTAACAAGAGTTCTGGCAATAATAAAAGCAAAACATAGTGTCACTGTAATGTTTTAATGTCTGACGAAGCAATGTCCAAAAGTTATTTTGGTTTAAGCTGTTATATTGAGCTTTGGATCTGAAGGTGAGTACTTTAGAGTACGCTAGGCTTTATGCTTGTTGGATTGGCTAACAATGGTTAGTTAAGTATAATGAAGGCCTGAATACACATCTTTCTTTTCAGAAATACAAGCCACTTATACCTTGCAGGCATACACATGCCTGTATTCATTCATTTAGTTAAAGAGTGTTCACTTTAGCCTTAAAGGGAATAGAGTCCTCTACCAATGTTATGTTATGACCTTGTGGTTCCTCAAATTATCCTTACACGAAAAACAGCAGATTTCTTAAAACAAAGCAGTGCTGTTTTTCTTCTTTTGCTCTCGATCTGACATATCGTTTTATGTTTTCGCTGTATGTTTGGTCATGCACAAAAAAGGGTCACAAAAAAGACTTTCCTATTACTTCCTCTTGGGCATTTTTTCCCTCCTAACACCTTCTAAAACAAATGTGTCCTTGTGTCCCGTGTTTTACCCAGTTTAATTTTTACGCGCCAAATTTGAAAGCTCTGTCAATTTGTATAATTGAGTTTAGTAGTGTTGAGTTTTAAGCGAAACACTACGAATGTGATATAAACAAAACAGACAAAATTCATCAAATTATAGTTATAATGAAACCGATTCTTCAGCTTAGAAACAATTGACACAGCAATATAGATGTAGCCCAGTTTCTAAAGCAACTGCAAAGAGAAGCCACTAGGGGAGGACAGACTGAGAAACCAGCCGTCCACTTTAACCTGTATATATGTATAAAATGTTAGCTTTATTTTTAGTTTTTCTTTACTATAATTATTGTTGTTTTGGTGAGGAACGGGTACATAGAATATTTTTGCGTTATATTATGTTTGATTGTATTGGTTTCTGTTGAGTTTTGCACAAAAAGGCTTGTATAAGCCTGGCTCCCCGATTACCCTTGGTAAAATAAGCACCACATTTATACAGAAGACAGCATGGACTTTTTTTTCTTTCTTTTCAATAAATGGAGGATAAATATGTTTTTTCAACTCAGATCATAATCACATTATCATGTTTATTATAACATGATCTTGTTAGCCTGGTTTATCTCTTCTAAGCAAAAGTCACTGAAAATGAAACCTATTATTAGGAATTTATGTTAGACTCTGGAGATTGATTGTCTTGTGCTTGTTAAACAAAGCACTAAGAGCGACTCTATTTTGGGCAAAAATAACTGTCAGCTAGTTTACCCTTCAGTTCACTTATTCCGTGTATGTGAGCTGGAGTCACGCCAGAGCCATCAGCTCAGAGTGTTTTAACGCAGCTAATATTCTCAGCCAAGATGCCGTTCCACAACTGCCCCCAGACTGTTCTGTGTCACTGGTTTGCCAATCCAGCCCTGGGTGGAAACTACCTAAGCCTCTGAGTGTCACTGCTCGCAGAAGGCTCAGCCAATCCACAGCTGAGATTTGGCAAGGCTAAACGTCGCAGGAGCACTAGTCCGTGCTCTGAAAGGTATCAACACTTTGCACATGACTAAGCTCAAGTTTTTCTGGCCAAAATAAAAATGACTATAATTAGCGAGTCATTTGCCAAGTGTATTTGGGCTTTGATCCTCTTCAGATTCAGGTTCGCATCGCAAATGATTTAGCTAGAGCTCAGATGGCAATAGATCTCGCCATCAGCTGCTGGGCCTTTTAACTCTGTAAACGTTTCCTTGAGGGGAAACAAATATAATACATTAAAGCTAACAAGAAATGGTCAAAATCATTGCATGTCCTCATTCTTAAACAAAGAACATTTTTAAGAACAGCAGGACCCTTGCAGAATCCCATTATCTAAAGTAATTTCCCAGACTTAATTAAATCAATCAAAATACTTTATTTATCCCAAAGGGAAATCAAATGAAAAAAAACAATTAATAAAAAATACTTAGCTTTGGATGAGTTTAGAGGATGTTCGGACAACATAAAGCTCACATAAACTCTAAAAGTAATAAATGGTAAAGCAATAGTGTTCTAACTTTATTATTGAGTAAATTTCACATGTTTGCATTACCACCCGACTTGCTACACATATTTCAGTGTTAAGCAGGAATTTTGATTATCTTTTTGCACTCACAAGATTATTCATAGATGTATTAAAATAAAATAAAAATGTTTTAAACGTTTTGCAGAAACAAAAAACTCAGAAGTCAAAGCAGAGAAGACTCAAAAAGTAAACCATATTGGAAAGACTCAGGTGGCAGAAAAAGAAAACTTTTTTTCAAAGATGTCAATGAATCAAAGTTATATTTACTTGCCTATATTTTCAAGATGGCCAAAGCAGAGACGACCCCTCACCTTCCTCCCAAAAAAAAAAAAAATTGCAGAAATATTCCCCATCTACACTACAGGCTTGTGAAACAATTCTGACTTGCAGGTGTTTCTGTACTCATTCAGTACTAGATAATACGCCGTTGTTTCAAAATGAAGTATATGAAATTTTAGGCTCTTATATAGTAGTATTTGTTCTTTAAGTCTGTCACAGCACTGGCGTTAATTTGTAATTTCAATGGATTATCAGGATAAGGTGGCAATATTCTATTATATATAAATTCTATAAATTAATAATATAAAGCAATAAACCTGTTTTAATCGCTTTCTTTTTTTGTATATAATGCTAAAAAGAAAATTGGAATGTTTTCTAAGCTGTGTGGGCTACAGAATATAATTAACAAGTTGAAATTTTAAGCAGTCAATGGAAAGATATTTTAGATAATTGGGGGAAACAATCTTTACAAACATCAATAATGACTAATGATTACGTATATGAGGATGACTGAAATAAGTTTTTATAATTTAAATAATTGAATCAATAAAGAGTAAGCTTGTTTCAATCAAGAATCCAGCAAACTTATCCATATGTTAAGGTAACACTTCTTGCCTGAACACAAGCATTGTCGTTTAGTAATTTAAGTCTTTTTCTGTCTGCTGAACCCTTTGAGCCACTTGCAGATCAGGCAACATTACATATGATCACTGGAAGTACTATAAGTCCTATAAGTTTTAAACTATCACAGCATTTAAAAATGTTTTTTTTCTTTTTCTCCATCTGATGATATCACCGTTTTCTCATTATTTTTGTAACCATTCACAGAAAAAAGGATTACCAAATATGTTTGACTTATTGTTAGGTTGGGTTTCATATCTTTCAAAGATCCAAAATCGGACTTACAGAGTAAAAGCATACATTTAACTGTTGACTGACAAGTAGAGGAGACAAAAAAATCATTCTATATCTTAGTACAAACCTTACCAAATAGCATTTTATGTAACATATACAGCATTTTAAGACATTTGCCCAGTTATAGAATTATTAAGTAAAACTTGAAGCCCATTATTTTGTCAGGTTTATTTAATCCATTACTGAGAGTATGCGGTCTATTAAAAACCCTAGACAGTAAAGGGCAAATACTCACTGTCTCAAGATTCATCAGGCATTTTTCATGCTGTCAGCGGTTCTTCCTCAACTTTTGTTAGCGCTCTGCTGTCCTGCTGAGCATGACAATGTTAAATCAAATAAGTGATCTTATAGCTGGATGTCCGCCAAAGTGCCATCCTGCCTTGCAAATCCAGCAGACCTTCAGCACAAAGATGTGTGGTGTGCTCAAACTGCATCACATCTGGATGCATGAATAATTATTGATATGAAACAATATTATTTAAATGACCCATCTGCACAAGCAATTTTTTTTTTATATATATATAAAGCAGAAGGTGTGTGGTGAAAAAAAGTAGTAGACTGCATAGACAAAATACGATAAGATGGACTGGACAGTGTGGAACCTGGCAGAACAGGGGGAATATGACTAAATACTATCACGTAAGATAGGAACATACTGTGACAGGATAGGATAGATTACAATTATGGACCTAACAGGATAGTGCAAGCAAAGATGGACGAAGATAGATGGACTGGGGTAGGTAAAGACATGACAGTCAACAATTTGAGTACGACAACACCAAATAATAAGGAGTAGCTTCCGTATTTTGGTAGAAGTGTGTCTGATGCTTCTCTGTATTACAATGTGATTTTATTTACTACAAGAAGATTTCTGCCCATCAGACACTTCTTTATTTCCTCTACTCATTGCCACTCCATCTTCATATTAGCTTGAAACAATACCCTAGATTCAGTTAGGTTGTTATAGCTTTGAACAATTATTATCTGTGTATTGTGTGTATTTTCTGTGTGTAGTCAAATTGTTTATATTAAAAAATCCATCTACTGTTGCGCAGACAAGAAAAGGAAAGAAAATGACTCATGCCATGAGGTGGAGACAAGGAATGGGAGTGGAGACATATTCTACCCTGAACAGCAATTAAAGAGCTTCGATTATAGATTATAAAGCCATCTGTTAAGAATGCTGGTCACATTTCACATAATACACAGCATATTTAATGTGGGCTGTGGGCACCTTTTGCTGCTGATCCGTCTCACCTCAGGCAACAATGAATAAAGACACCTTTGTGAAGGCCAGGAGCCCAGCTGTGGTCTAACACTAGTCCTGGGAGAGATGGCACCCGGCTTACGCTTAAGCTAGCAGTGAATTAAATGTTCCACTCACGTCCTTCATGATGCTAGTCTACTCCAATTTCAGGATAGGATAAATCTGCGGTGGAGGGGTATCTCCCCTGAAGAATTCAATTAGGTAAAAAAAGAGAAGAGAATCACAGTGATATTAGAGAACTGATTGGAGAGCTCCTGAGCTCACCAGTAATGAACCACTGGGTCCTTTCACCATGACTAGATTGATTTGACTAGTCGAGCTCAGAGTTCATCCGCCTTTTAAACCCACTCTACAATTAAGAAAAAAAAAGAAAGAAGAAAAGGCAGAATGTCATTGTGGAGTTGTTATGAAATTCAGAATTGGATTAAAATATGAGTGAAGCCTTTGGTTTTAGGGTTGGGGAGTAACTTATTGTGAGATACGCTTAAGGGAACTTTGTGATCTTTTTAAATGCAGTAAAGCGTGATGGATGCCGCGGTCTTGATCACTCCACTTCTACTTGTTCTAAATAGTTTACATCTCCATCAGATTTAATCTTTGTAGAAAAGTATATATTTCATAGCTACACCATGTTAGTTGAAAAAACTCAACATTTTGATCCTCTAAAACCAAAGTGACTCTTGGCTCTTTATAGTCTCTGTAGTAGTTTAAGGATGCATATAATAGTTTGCAAAAGGTTTCAAACTACTTCAACATATTTTTTCTCTTACATCTGTAAAATGTATTGTAGGTATAGGTGATAGACCATCAGATTAATGCTCTCCCCTCCGTATATTCTAGTGACTTTAAAGATATTTATAGAGCTTCTGTATTTGAAGACCCTGATGAATAAATATTTCTTTTAATTTTGTGACATTTAGCACATAGAAATTATTTTGGTGTTTTATTTGGCATATGTTAACTTGTGGTTTGAACAGTCTAAGAGGTAAAGCAGGTAGAGTCCTTAGTCCTTAGACATACCAAAGGAAACCTCATCAGAAAAAAAGTAGTAAGTTTGGAACAAAATATTTTTGTATTCAAACCACATTTAGCTACACCTTCAAAAAGTTTTGCAGCCATATAAAGTTGAATGCCACCTTTAGGATTCTAAAACTATCTCGGTTCATTTTTTGATGTCAAATGTCTCATTTTGATAAGTGCCACGCTTTTAGGGAAGCTTTGAACGTACGCCCACCTTCCTTATCCAGGGAGTCCAATCGACTGAGGGAAGAATAAAAAAACAGCAATTACTGGGTTGAGGTTGAGATGCACCTCACTGCACTCCATCACAGTCTGTCTCTATCTCCAACAGACAGTTTATAGAGAAAATAAGTATTTTAAAGGTCCGTTTTATTTCTTTGTTAGTTTTTTTTTTTTTTTTTTTATGTGTTGACTGTCTGGTACAAGTTTGTTGTGAAACCTGTAAAACTCTTTTTTTTAAATATTTCTCAACATGAATAATTTGTTTAGAAATGCATTGTATTGAAAGTCCTAAAATGTTCTCTTTTATATTCAGCATATTTAAAGGCGTAACTCCTGTAATAAATAAGTACAAAAATTGCAGAGAAAAAACAACTGATTGATTTTAGACCAAACAAGCCCAGCTATTATTTATAGCTTTAAACAAATACCTTTGCAGTTTCAAAGACTAGAAATATTATTGTTAAGCAGATTGAAATGAAGAAATACAATTTGCTAAAGTTTGATTGCATTGTTTGAACAAAAGAAAAAAACATTGAAAACAATTTGTCATTGATTTCACTGAAAGCAGAAATATGCCTGTCATCAGATGAGTTCCTCCTGCCATCTTTTTGAAATTGTAAATTATCCCAAATGTAAATCAAATCACATTGCTGGTTTAAACACAGATATAGCATATCCAAGACAGTGAACGTTTACCCTTCTATAATTTGTATTATACCCTTTCACATGCCCAAAATTAAATTGTATAAGTAATATAATTACGTTAAAGGTTTGTGTATTGTAGAAAAAAAAAAATATTTTCCACTCTGAGCACATTCTATTTTTACAGTCACCGAACCTGGATTTCAGCCAAACTCATGAGAAATGCTGGCACGACGGACCACTGAAGCTGATCAAACTGAGAAGATTAAATTTTAGTGGGGGGTGGGATATTTAAAATGTATTCATTTGAACGTGAATGTTTGAAAAATCAAATGCTATTTGTGGATAAACTGGCTTCAAAGCTAAGTTAAAGTCTTTGTTTTTGGAGTATGCATGATGTGCACAGCCTTACATAGCTTTTCTCAGGGTACTATGGGTAATTTATCCATATGTGTTAGGTTTATTCACAAATTAAAGTTGCTTTTATGAGTCAATTTGTCCATTAATGGCTCGACATGTCCAGGAGTGTCAAAATATGCTATTGAAAATAACAGACTGAGTAAGGAGGGCTGTAGATGTCGATTACAACACTCAACAGTCGGTTTTATGCCATGTAAAAAAATGTGGCTATCAATACTAACTGTAAAACAGAAAAAATCATATCACTTCATCCAAAAATCTGATACGTAATATATCTAAAATGAGGATAGAGTCACAGTAATCTTTTAGCCACACAACACTCTAACAAGGGTCTACAAATGTATTTTAACTTGAAGCACGTGGAAATAAGACCCAGGGGTAAACAGAGTTGTTTACTTGCAAATACCAGGAATCAAGCTTAAGGGAAATCAAAGCAAAAGGTTAAGCTGAATCATGTGTGTGACACTTCCCCGTCTGATTCTTCCTGTTAATTAGAGCTCCGGGTAAATTAGCATTTTCATGATGACGAAGAAGTCTGACAGGAAAAATCCACACCTGTAGCATTGGAGCCAAACTCACACCTGGAATTAGATTTAGCCAGGGTGAAATTCAGCCAGGTGTAAAATTAACAAAACTATTTTTGCAGGAACAGAAACAGTGGTTAACAGGGCTGTCGGGCACCGAAGGTGTCCTGTTCCACACGGAGTAAAATACAGTGACATGTGGGAGGTCGCTCGAGTGAAACTGTCATCTCAACAATATAGGGATCAGAAAATGCATTAAAAGGTTTAACCATCTTTAGAAAAAACAAAATAGTGTGGTTTTAAAACGACTGTTTCTGAGAATTGCTGTTGTGTTTGCTGTGTTCAGGAGGTTGTTTGTTTAACAAATTTGTCTTAAAAAAACAGCCATGAGACATTTAGATCTCAAATACACTAGATTTTAGTTATGTTCATGTTCAGGAATGCTATTGGGACATTTATAATACCAAATTTAAGTTAAATTCATATGTTCATATCTGGTAAAAATGCTGATACATAATCATTACTTAATTTCAAAAGCAAGGCTACAGAACAGGTTTACCTTATAGAATTAGGAAAAATCTAAACTCCAACATTTCTGTTTAAGTACAAATCAATAAACAGCTTTTAGAAAAGTCTGCAGACTGTTTCTTGTTAAGTTTCTTTCAAATTATACTTTGCGTTTGCTGACTGGGATGTGAAATTAAATAACATGCATTCCTCACAAACAACAGATCTAAATCACAGCATCGCAGTGTCAACCAATTACCTCCAGCCAGAAAGACGGGACCAGGAGTGAGGCGGTGCTCAAAGTTGTTGCATATTCGATTTTCTGGTATTTTTCTTCTATTTAACTGAAAGCTTCTCTCCATCTCTCTCTCTCTTTTTGTCTAACACACACACACTCACTTACAAAGGAAAACCTGTACGCACGTATCCATGACCCCTAACCTTATCCAAAAAGCCTAGATGCAAAATGCCATGAAAAAAAGAGGGCAGCATGTTCGTTTAAAATCAATTACATGACCACAAAACAGATGGAGACTAACAACAGAGGTAAAAATAACAACTTACTTATACAACATATTTTCAATAAAATGTAAAGTGACAATGAGTAGTCTGTAATTAAACAGAAAGCAACAAAATAAAAACAAGCCGGATGATGTCCTAAACTAACTATAAACCTAAAGCGTATGTAAGTGTGTTTGTGTGTGGGTCACATTTTATGACTTCATATATAGCTTGATCTATAGTCTGTGGATTATGTCACGTTAATAATTGTTGCAGTAATTAAATTTTTGATTAATTTATTAATATAATGCTGATTTACATCACATGTTGACACAAAGCATTTCACAAGAAAAATAAATTTTTGTCTATTCATACCAACATCCCAATGGATCCTGGTTATCATTTTGTACATCATGTTCACTTTATTATTCTAATTAGCTTAACAAACACAACCGATTGCATCAAACGCAAATAGTAAAACAGTACATTTTAAAAGATCAGCCAACTTGCATATATGCTGCTGCTACACAACAAAGGTTTCAAAAAGGTGTGCTGGCTAAATTTAATGATAATTAACATTAAAGCACTCCACCAGCAGGGGACCTAACCTCTGAATTTTATAATTTCCTCCATTATTTTTTCTTCACACAATATCATTTTTTCTTCACATATTTAAATCACAAGAATATCAGTAACGGTAAGGACAGAGAGGTGAAAATAAAAACGTTTACAAAGCAAAATGACCATACTCCTACACCAGCACTACACACTTAACAATAAATACACAATTATTTGAATGAACATCTCTAGTGGCGAGATATTGTGAGTGTTGCACATTAGAACACAGTCAAAGCTTAAAAAAAGGAGTGTATGGGATCCTGATCAAAAAGTAATTGCAGAACAAGCCAACCTGTGTACATCAGTATACTATGCAAAAGTAGCTTAATGTTACATCAAACTATTTAAAGAAAAAGACAAGGCTAACAGTTTTTCTTTAACATATTTCTCTCGTTAGCTGACAGTCTGCCAGTATTTCTCATTTGAAATCACTGAAGGGGAACAAGTTGATCTTTCTGGTACCAACAAACACATTAGTGATGATTCACATGCAATGACTTCCTGTGGAAATAAAAATCCTCCACAGTTCACAATGTCAAACTTAGACAGCTGCCATCTCAAGTCACTCCTCTTGACTGACATGCCACCGGCTTCTCCGTCGAGCCCCCATCAAATAACTTTTTTGCACAGAGGTTGGAGTAACAGCACAAAGTCAGTCTGACTCTCTAAGATGCCTCCTAATGTTGCCACTAAGTCGAGTAAACTTCTTTAGCACCCTGACTCCACTGACATTGACTCGTATAATGTGGCGGCCTTACGTTATTAATAAATTATACATCAGCCTCAGGGTTTCAAGAAGTGCATTAAATATGGGCTGATGCAATTTGCTGAAATCCTCTGTGTCCTAATGGTGTCAGCATGGGGTCAAAGTTGGTCAAAAGCTTGTCCATTTAGTCATGAAAGACCGTGGGTTGAGGTGTAATAATAATTAACTGTAAAAAATGCCTAATTATGTAAGCAGCAATTTAAACTTCAAAATATAATACGAGAATCCCCCAGTACAGCTTTTAGTACAGCAGTTAGCAAACCATCTATTCATTCATTGGCTAAAACCAATTATCCTTAAAGGAGGTTCCCAGTTTCTATTGTAGTCCTGTTTGGGTAAGTGATTTAACAAGCTAGTTCTCCCAGTATTTGCAAAAAAATATTTTTTTATTTAGTTTGATTGATGTGAACAAACACAAATCAGAGTTTAATCATGTAGACTGTACCATATGCCTAGAAAAGTGCCTTCCATAGTGGCTGCATGTTGGAGTAGCTCAGTTACATTAGTTCAGATTTTTTCTCTCTTTTGGTTTTTGTTTTAAAACGTTGCAATTATTGCATCTGGTTGGGATGCTGTACAAAAGGAAAAATCTAAATTATAACTTTTCATACCATCAACAAAGTTCCTCTTTTTTTAACATCCAGGAGTCAATGAGTGCACATCTTAGTTGAGTTTCTTAGCGGAAAGATTTAAATGCTGTATTTTTTTTTTACTAGTTCAGTTACATTAAATACCTTAAAGAAAACCAACTTTTTTTGTCTATGTATTTTTAATATTTAAAAGAAAAGCTATGTGAGCTATAAAATGAGAAAAATATGATGCACTTATTTAATTTAGTTGAACTCGTTTATTTAAAGAATCACTTTGGTTTCCAATATGACAAACAGAAGTTTTTGCATTCTTTTCTCAGTTATCGCATATGTTAAATCTACTCAGATAAAATATAAAGCATGTATATTGGTTAACCAGTTATATTATTTACATTTTATCACTTTGTTCCGTCAGTAAAGATACATTTTCTTGCTGTCAGTAAATAACCATGGAGCATGGTAATTCAATGAAGAAATAGGCATTTAGAGCATAAGTCACAAGCTTTTTTTTTAAAGAATCTAATATAGTAACCACCTGATTTGATTTATACATAACATGTAATAATAATAGCCTCAATACAATTTAGTTAAATCAGAAGAGCATTACAATAGATAACCTGCTTGGATTTTGGTGATATCTGCGAGAAACTTGAGTATAAATGGATTATTTAAAAAAAGAATACAAAGTAAAAAGAGGTGAGAGGTAGACAGGTTGCCGGTGCATAACAGAGCAATACAAGGACAATCTGTGGATGGGCATGCTTACATCCAAGGCCAAATAGTTACAGATAGCTATAATATATCCAAAGGTATTTTTTAAAGGTATTAAAGAACTGTGTTTATTTTTCAGTACTGGGATCCAAAGATCAATATTATTTTTTTTTTTTTATTGAAAAAGCTGCAATAAGCTAACTGAGAATGACACACAGCGTAAGAACAAAGGAAATAATGACGTGGACTTTTAAGATGGTAATAAATTAGGAATGAAGTAAGAAACTAAGAAGTGTTGAGCTAATGATACAATGAAACCAGAAAAATCAAGCATTTGTGATTTCTATACCTAAAGCTTAGAGCATCATAGGATGGGGACAATGGGATTTAGCTCTAAGAGAGTGGAGAGAGTTTTCAAGCTGAAAAGGAAAGATGGAGAGTGACTGTGATACTCTGAGTGGTAAGGTCACCGCAGTAACAGAGAGCAAGTAGAAAGAGAAACCAGTCCCAATAGACAATTTACTTTTAATATGTTCTCATATGACTGCACAAAAATCCCTGTCAGGTCAGAAAAAAAGAAATAAAACATGCAGCTGCTCCTCAGCTCAGAGAGTAAAAACACTGAAAATAACAAAATGACCTGATAGTTCCATAATGTTTCGATGTAGAGCTTTATATGAGATATTCAACAGAAATTAGAGGATAAAGATATCAAATAATACTTAATAATCAAAAATAAGCACTGCTGTGGTTCTCATGGTCTGTATCCTGTACTACTTGAATGTTCGTTTATGAAAAAAAGTTGCAATTGTTCAACACTACTCTCTTCTTCTCTCAATGCTGTTGGTGCGGGCCATTTCAGGATTTTGTAAGAGCCGGAACTGCGTCGCTTTCAATTTGTGACAAGCTTCTACACCTAGATAATAGTTTATTAAATATTAACAAGAGAAACAGAGAAAGGCCTCTGCATTTTATCTGCTTTACCTTGTTCTTAAACAGCGGAGCAGAAATTACCTTTAAAAAGTAAAAACAAACAGACAAAGAAAATTCTGTAGCCTTAAAAATAAAATAAAAGAGTATAAACTCATTAAATTGCAGTTCCATCCTCTAACTGACACTGAAGAGAAGTTCAGAGACATGATGAACGGGGAATTTCTTACTGGCAGGTATAAACAGCACACCACTGTAGATAAATGAAATGAGAACAAAAATAATGACATCATTTATTCTGAAAACAGAAATTACAAAAATAAAATTTAAATAAATGACTTCCCCTAGAACAGAAAAAATGGAGGCTATGCAAAAGTTTCCATCTGTTGGTCACATGGACAGACAGACCCAATAAAGTGTGAGTATTGTTCGATCTCACAAGCCGTTTTAAATAACAAATATCTATCAGTGATAAAGATGCATCACTCATTTAATTGTCTTTTTGTTTATTGAATTTTAAGTTGTTACTGTAAATAATATTATGGAGTTATTTTACACAACCATAATGCAATATGTGTGTACAACATAGCTATCAAGGCAGCATATAAATACTTCGAAAACAGAGAATTGTACTATAATATTTAGAGCCCGACAGATATGGGATTTTGGAAGCCGATACCGATACTTTCAAAAACCGACATCCGATATATTGGTCAGAATGTACTTTCCAACTATAGTTCAACTCAAATTCTCATAATAACCTAACTATAACAAGACTAAGGAAAAGAACACAAAAGCAAACTATAGCAACTTTAATTTGAACAATTACAATAACAATGGTAAATAAAAAGGCAAACTGTAAACAATGTTCAATAAAAATGCTAACCGTAAACACAATGACAAATAAAAACTGGGCTAACTGTCTTTGAATATTGTCATAGAATTAAATATTTTAAAAATAGTTATTTTAATTTCTAACACCAAAAAATTTGTGGATTAGTTCACCACAAATAATACCAACGATGAACTCTTGCACCTTTCTCAGAGTCGGTGTTCTTATTTCACTACTGCCAGTTTGAAAGTGGCAGGTTGTAATGCAGAAAGTAGTTTTTCTGCATTTTCTCACTTCATGGAGCTCTGTGTATTATTATAAAAGTTGCCAATGGAGCTGAACACTATATCGCTTGGCACAGAAGAAGGAGGGCATGACAGATATTTCTTAGGGAACTCCATAAAGGTTTCCTCTGGCTTCGCGCCGGCCCTCACTTTCATTGCGCCATGGGGTTTTGTCGAGCCCTTTGACTCGCCTGCGTGTTAAGACTCCTTTGTCCGTGTTTCAAGATGGGTCGGGTGTCTGCACAGAGTTTAAATGCTGTATAATAGTCTTACATGAGCTAATAGTAGAGATAGAAATTAACAGTTGCATATCTTCGCTTATTTCACAAAGAGGCAACTTATACGGAGTTAAAATGCTAATATGTTCGCTAAAACTAGCGCATACCAATGCCGATTAATGGACCAGACGGCAATATCGGCCTAATGTATTGGCAGGCCAATATATCGGTCGAGCTCTAATAATATTTGCAGAAATATTGATTTATTTTATTAATCTTCTACTGCAAGTCCCTAAAGTTGCTGATGTGTTCTCCAGATATTTGCGAGGTCTAGCCTCGCAAATATCTGGAGAGTCCTAGGTCTTCCCCAAGGCTCCCTTGGTAGGAATTGTCTTCATATACATTTTGATATATGTACAATGTATGTAGAAATATGTCGACATGTTTTAAGAAAAAAGGTAAGATTGCTAAAGTAAAGAACAAAATTTTAGCAGTACTCCGTCAATTGAAATCTTGAGACTAAAAAGGGACTAAATTTTGTTATTAAGGAGCTATTCTTTTTTTATTTGTGCAATGTTATCCACGTTGATGTTGTTCACGTTTATGGCATCTGAATTAATTTACTGACTTAAATAAGGAAATAAACTTCTATATGGCAACAATAGGCAACAATAGGTAGTCAAGTAGGCATGGCCACCAATGAAAAACAGTTTTGTCTCAGATATACAGCCACATACCGCACCAGCATTCAACCCCAAAATTTGCTCATCCCTCCCTGCCAAATTCATTCTCCTACCTCTGTAAGATCTCTCCATTCAGCTCCACCATTCATCTATTATCTATGCAGTCTAATAACACCATTAGTGTTAATCAATTCTGCTCCAGATCTGCTTACTGATTTTAAATTCCTGAGTGTTTTACTGCATGTGGGTCAGAAGCCTAAGCAAAACCATGACAGTAAGTTCCTTTTTCTTCAGCCATTAGCACAGCTGCAGAAACCCAGGAATCCTGAGTAGCACATGCATGACCTGATTGACGGGGATATACCTTCATCCTGGCAATGATTGGATTTGCAAACCGTAGTAAGAACACAGAAAGAATCCAAATGAATTAGATTTGTTTTGTTTTACAAGTTACAGTATCTGTTTATACTAAACTGTGACGAGACACTAACATTTTAACATATAGGTAAAACATTTATTGTTATTGGTTATCTACGGCAGTCTTAAGCAAAAAACAACTGATTTGAACAGACTTAAGTGGCAGCGGGCCGTTGGGTAGTTGAACATATTTTAGGAAGCTGCTATTTGCCATGAAGTCGGTAAGACTTCACAAAAGGTTCAAGGAAGTGCACAATCTCCTGTCACCAGGGGTGCTGTAGTGACAAATTAAGTAGCTCTACAAAGATCAGTCACCAATCAGTACAACTGAACCATGAATTCAAATTATTTAAAAAGCAAAGTGTAACAATATGACCTCCTCCCGCCATGAAGTTACAGTGCGCAGCTAGTGTATTAGAGCCTATTTCATAACAAAAAGCTTTTTGAGTCAAAAATGTCTAAGGAAGAAACAAAAAAGGTTCAGTTAGTGGGCACAGTCTCTGCTCAGCTTCAGGGTCTGCTCAGACCTGTGCCCAGTATAAAACAACATGGGTGAGGCTCAATGCGAACCTTGACAGCTGCATTATTCACAAAGATCAGGCAGTCACTGTTGACATGGAGGACAGTGCGGTGACTCATCCTACTCGATAATACAAGATGATTGATGCTTTCTGAAACACTAAACATCCCACATGAATAATAAGCACGGTTCTTGTTAGAGGCGGAGATTGTCTTCTGCCTCTTTTCATCCTGGGAGTGGACACAAAGTGATAGACGCTCAGAGAGTAAGACATGTATCCTCACCTGGGGAGGAGGTTATCCACTAGGAAATTAATAGTGTGTTTGTGAGATTGCAGGAGAGAGAGAGGGAGGGAGAGCGAAAGAGAGAGTGAGCAAGAGAAAGCTCATAGTAAGAAACCAAGGAAAAAAATCTCAGTAGAAAAGAGTTTTTCCAAACTACCAACATTTCACTTGGTGTATGAATCATCCAACAGTATCAGTAAAACAAGGAATTAGCTATAATACTGCTTTCTATGTGGCTTCACTAACACTGCAGACACATGTTTAACCACGCTAAATTGTAACAAAGCTTTTCTAAAGCTTGCTTTACCTGATAAGACAGGAAAGTGACAAGTCCTAAGTGCATAAAGTGATACATTTATTTTATTTATTTTTTATTCTATTAAAAATGCAACGCAGTAAAATAGGCACTAAATAGTTTGGGATTAAAATGTAAAATAAATTCGTTAGATTTGCTTTTTATGTTGATGCCACTATAAAAAAATTTTGCATATAGATGGGCAGATATAACATTGTTCCTTTTTAATTATGGGTTTATTTTTATTATTTAGAAATGTTCAAGCTAGTGACAACAAAAATGTAACCTTAAACTGACTATTATCTGTAGGTTCTGCAAAAGTAAAACTCGAATGCTTGAATATATATGTATATATATATATATATATATATATATATATTCAAGCATTCGGTTTTTACATTATCTTCCAGGATTCTGCAGGTACTTTATCATTTGTCTTAGTTCATTGTTAATCCCTATTTTGTAAGTCGCTTTGGATAAAGCATCTACTAAATGCATAGTAGTGAAATGTAATTGTAAATACAAAAAAACTATAGTTACAATCTTAAAATCAACTTTTTTGTCAACAGAAAAGGTGTAGAAAATCAAATATTTTCAAAACCTGATAAATAATAAAACCAAATCCCATACTTTCCATATGTTTTAGGACTGCCTGGGAACCCTGGAAATGTAATATGATAAACTGCTGCACAGCCTAACAACACTGACTCATGAGCTGCTGCATAGAAGCAGAGGCTACTCTAGTCTTAGCAAAACAGCAGAGGCTTGAGTTTTCCTCCTGATCATCAATGCATCTTTTGATTTTTAGGGTGGAGAAAAGGCGCTTTATAAGTATGCATCTCTAACGGCACCTTGACTGCCTGCAGATGTGGCAGTCATGTTGATGGTGGGGTGGGGTGGAAGAAGCTAGGTCAGTCACATGGCGGGGAATCGTAGCAGCGTTGTTGCATACAGACGATCGGGACCAAGGCGCCGCTCTCTCCTCCTAATTCTCTGATGGCAGCCCTGACCTACTTTTGACAAAGACAGGCTCATACAAACTTGAAGATGTGCCTATAACAGTGGAGCCTGTTGTGCATTGCCCGAAGTAAGCCTTGCAATGTGCAGGCAGCAGGGGGTCTCAGTGGTGAGAACTAACTGGCAGCATGTTCGCAAATCTGTCCTGCGAAGTTAAACAAGATTAGAGTCAATGATGCTACAACAGCATGGGACGAAAGATGTGACATTTCATGACATAAAATTTCAAAACAGAGCAATGATTTATTGATGCATCCGAGTAGGTCTCCCATGAACCTACAGAGCCAGCCATCCAAACATTTTCCACCATTGAATATGCAAAACAACCTTATAAGAAATCAATGATTGTAGATGGTAAAAGCTCTACATAAAAAAAAAAAAAGTTTTTTATCAACTGTTGGTACCCCACTTTTTGATACTTTAGAAAAGCAGCTTCCAAGTTCTTTGTGAGAGCACAAAAAGTAAAGGAAATTCTTGAGGATTATGAAGTTCATTGTTTTCTACATAGTGAATTTAGGAATGGACATTTACTTTCCCATTTTAAAACATGGACTGTAGCGCAGACTTTATGCTTTGGTGCTATAGGAATGTGAGTCTCCACCAAGCTCTCCTGTCCCTGTGGAAGAGAAGTATCCACGCTGCCATCTCAGCATTTAGGAGTAAGGATTTTTTTTGTAAAACAAAGCATTTTGCAGGTAGGCCACAAAGTTAGATTTTAGTTTAATCTAAGTAGAGCACCAATTTGTTGCTTTTTGCTGTGCCCACCGCTTAGTTTACATTGAAGCTTAGACCTGATTTCTTCAGACAGATTTGTGCTACGCATGATATGTAGTCTCATACCAAAACGTTTTCCCACCCAAGCTTTAAAAAAAATTAGTGTGCAGAGTGCTAACAGATTGAGATTTTTGTTCCACCTGCTTCATATGTAAATATGAAATAACGGTCTGGTGTTTGGAGCTACAATTTATGTGCAGATGGGAGAGCAAAGGTGAGCTTTTAGGATAACTTTACTTTTGCGTCAAATGAACCCCTACTAATAATAAATTGAGACCTTAAAAAGCCTTGAAAATAAAACCGAAAAGAAAAACTTCACCTCTAAAGAGTACTGGAAAAAAATCACAACAAAGAAGGATGTATGAGGATGATAAACTGAAAAAATAAAGATAGATGACATAAGATGCAGTTGAAGTAAGCATCAGAAAACCAGACCTCATAACCTCACAACGCGTTGCTGAGTAAAAAGACACAGAACAGAAGATAGTTGATGGGGTCATAAAATAAATATAGCTGCAAACATGATGTAAGAAGAAGTTCTTTGGTGAAAGTTCAAGTGTGTTTGTGTGTATGTATGTTTCTACGCCTCGTGTCAGTTAAGTAGAATGTACAAAGTCTTTTAACAAGTTTTTAGGCTCATGTTATTTTTTGCAAAGCAAAGACAATTTTCTGACCATTAGATCAGACGGTTTGTCTTTACAAAATAAAGGCTGATGGCAAAAAGTGAAACATTCTTGATTAAAAGAATTTTCTTTTTCTTTTCGGTGCTATTTTGTCTTATACTATAATTTTGAATTATTTGATGGTATCTACTATGTTCTCGCTCAGTTTTGTTTTTATTCAGAGAGCTAAATCTGGTCTTGTTGGACATCCCCTCGTTCAGCCTATAGAGTTGAGAACTGCTGATCAGAGCTGATCTGAATCATAAAATAAGCTTTACTGCGTTTTTAAATAACGCTGATCGAATTTATTCTTTGTAATCGATTTGCAGTCTGCCAGTATGATTTGATTAAATTGACTTTTTGTGAAGTGCCTTAAGATAAATAATTTTGTAAATGATCATCTTGGAAAAGTTTTGATAAGTAATTTTACCTATTAAGTCATGATTGCACAAAATTTTAGACAAGCAAAAAGATAACAAGAGAAATTAAATTAACTTTAAAACATGGGTATAAATAAGTTTCCTTCTATATTCCAAAAACAACTAAATTTTGCTTAATAATTCAAACTGATAACTAAAGATAAAATGATGTGAAGTAGCTGTTCAATAAAAACACTGGAACCACCAAGGCTCAAGATAAATGGGAAAAACTAGAGCACCAATGTCACCATTAGCAGTAAAGCTAGATTCACAGAAACATGGACTAAACGTGCACCTAAGAAAAAGAAGCCTCTGTTTCACATTTGACACAATCAATTAAAACAAACATTCCCATTTTGGTAAAGGGAAGTAATCAAATATGCAGGCAGTATTTAGCCAGTATTATAGTAGGAACATGTTGATAAGCATGTGTTTTCTCTGCAACTTGCCGACAGACATTTATTCAAAAAAAATAAAATAAAAATCTACAAAAGAATTAAACATAGACAACATTTTCCTAATCACATATCAGTTTACTTTGTAACTGTACATCTGTATAAATTATTAAAGAGCCCAATTTATGGAGGTATCATTGAGATTTACTACAATTAAAATTTACATTGGGATCTGTATAAACACATACATTTGGTCAACCTTATGAATTAAAGTAAATTTTAAAATTACACAATACGGCATTGGTATGGATAGTAGATGTGCTTTACTGCAAAAAACTACAATAGAAAGGATCTGGAGGACCCTTGTTGAATAGTTGAATAGTTGTGTGCCACCTGGATAAATTTTATGGTCAGGTAAAACCAAGATTTAGCAGCATGCTATGGCTCAAAATGTATTCAACATAGGTTTTTAATACAGAAACCTATGTAGAGAACTGGCTTTTCATGCTCTGATCAACACAAAAAGATAGCTGTACAATGTGACAAACATCCTTTTTCTTTCAATGAATAAATAAGAAAGGTTGCTTTGTCTGGTTTCAAGATATCCTTTGTGTTTATCTGATCAGATATCCATTGTTTAATTGTCACGGTTTTTGAATCATTCATTAACTGAGGTAACTTTCGGTCCTCTCTAGAACTTAAAAGGTGATTATTTAAATGTTTGTTCTAATAATGTTAATATATTGTTTATAATAAATGACAGAAAACTACACTAAACAGACTGAGCTCTCCTTGTACATACGTCCCACATACAATTAAGAACATTTCTCTTTTTCAAGTGCTGTTCCAAAACTGAACTCTTCACAATTTACAACTATGGTAAAATTCTACAAGTTTAAAAATAATTGTTCGCTGAGAAGCCTTATGCAAAACTTGTGTCAAAAATTTTAAGTCATAAACACATGGAAGGATGTGGGGAGCTTGTAAATTATACCAGGCAGAGAAAACAGGGACTTTATGTAATGCAATAATGCTCAGTGTCTGAACAACGGGAACATCTTTCAGCCCACACAAGTCACCTTAGCAGACCTTGGAAGCAATTCTCTATTAAACAGGTTTATTTCCCCTGCAAGATTGTTTCAGATAAACTGTGTGATTGAAGGTTGGCAAAGATAAATACAGCGGTGCTGTTTAGTTTACAAACCCCGGCAGAATTTCTAGTTTGGTTGCAGTTTTTGGGAGAATATGAATGATAATACAAAACTATATATTTTACTCATGGTTAATGAGTAAAATATATATAGACTCCTGATAGACAGTTTCCAAACACTGGAGTTTTTGCCCAATAACATACTAATAATACATTAATATGGGTATCAATATTTACTAAAGAGTTCAGAATTCAAGTTATGACTCGATGGATACCATATGTTACAATGTTTTTCCATGATGACGATATTAAAGTTGGATAATGTTCAAAATTAAAGACCAATGTGTTTCTTATTCATAGCACAAAATAATTATTACATTTATCACTTGTAGAATCAAATAAATAATTTATCAAAGGCTGATTTATTAATTTGTGTAATACCTTCATATATATATATATATATATATGCACACACACACTATGGTTTTCTTGTCTCTATATGTGTTACCAATTATTGTAAATCTACCGCTAGAGTTGCAACGTCATCTGCTATATGAAGAGATGAAAGATGTAGCATTCACACTTTATCTCGAACCATCAGTCACAGATTGATTTTATCCCTGGACCCTTTTCACAGCAGATAAAGCAACTTGTCATAGCAGGAGGAGAACAGAACCATCATGCCATCCCATATGTCATTACTGGAGAAAAAAAAAACCTGACTGACACTGTTTTTTCTGCCTCAGTGAGTCAAAATGTCTGCCATCAAAGGTATATAAAGTGCAGCAATTCTGTTAATGACAGCAACAGCATGCATGCGATATTGAATAAAAGGATCAAACCCAGGGCCTCCGCAGACAGGGGCAAATGAAAGGCACAATAATGACCGTACAGATCAGCGGCCGAGGCGGCCTACAGCGTGAAATTGGAAACACGTTACTTGGTGGTGGATTCTGAGGGCAAGCTTCCCTGTAAGCTCTTTTTCATATCATAGTCCCGTTTGCTTTTTTAACTATTGTCATTAATCCAAAGTATTTTCCTACAAGAAGCACTGAATGAGATTTTCCTGACAATCCAAAGAAGGGAATGAGTTTTTTTTACCTCTTTCTGCAAGTCCAGTCTACACATCTGTTTTTAAAGCACACTACGTCGCACCGTGGGGAGGCGAGGATTTTGAGCACCACCATGGACAAAATTTTGATTTCAAAGGTGGGGGGCAAATATTTTTTTGACTCTTTGAACTCGCCTATAGGTGGTCACGTGGTTCATGTAGCTCCAAATAGGTCCAAACATTTCAGCCCAGTAAGTCAGTTTGAATGACTTCTGGTGCGAAAATGACTTTTTTCACTTTCCCCCACAAGTTTACTTACCTAACATGAGAGTATGGCCACAGTGTTTCATAACGTACAAAAACCTTAACAGAAGTAAAAATACCTATTATAAAAAGGAAAATATGTTGCTGTATATGTTTTGATTGAAGACCTGGGATGAATGCTTAACTTTTGTCGAAGACATAGTTATTATAATTTCTGCTTTCATGCAAACTTAGTTGATTGTGCTTGTAGTCTGAGAACTTTTATTTATAATTCACTAATTAAAATATTCATGTAATTTAAACAGTTTCTCATTGAAATCAGATTACATGATAAAATAACTCAATTGTGCAAAAATAAATGACCAAACAATTCATTGTAAAATATGTAAAATGCAAAAAAAAGAAAGTAAAATGCAAAACAAACTTTAATAAAGAAACACTTTTACTATTTACTACTATACTATTTCTATAGTTCTAGGCAGTCTAAACTCAGAGAAGCGGGCTTCAGCTTGAGCGGTTGTTTAGTCCATTTGGTCCTAGTGCTGGCAATTTTGGTGTAGTGTAGTGGAAAATTGTTTTTGGACAGTGAAAAGTTTAGGGGACCAAATCGGAGATTTTAAAAAGTCCCCTGTGTTCCCCCCCCCAAAAAAATTACGTCCGTTAGCACATTAAATGTTAACCAAAAGTGATGACTTTGTGAAACTCTGTTATATGTGGTATATCTGTTATATTGTATCACCAATTTTCACTTTCACTGTTATGATAGAAGTTCCAAAACAATGTTGTATCACTGGATACTGGAAGTTGCAAACATTTGCTTTACAAAAGTATTCTGACTCATACAGGTTTTCACATTTTGTCATGTTACAACCATAAAATGGGCAGACATGTCAATTGGTTGGACATTTATGTCTATGAAAAATACATGACCATCTTGACTACTGTGACTTATGCAAGCAAGGTTTCTTGTCATGACATAATTCTGAATAGGAAACCAATGCTTTAAAATTCTGAAATACTGTATGTCACCTGATCAACAAAATCTTACAACTAATAAATGTGCCAAAAATTAGTTCATATGTTTTTAGGACACGAGAGAGCGACTTATTTCCACAAAATTGGCATTAACATGGGTTTACTTCTTTTTTAACTCTACAAGCTCAAACCAATATCAATAAGAATACAAATATCGTGAAAACGGCTAGATAGCTCAATTGGAACGTCACCAGACTTCCGATCCAAAGATCATGGGTTTGAATCCAGCCCAGGGCAAAAAATACACCACAGCATCCAGTGTGGGTCCTTAGGCAAGACCCTTTACGCTACTGCCTACCTGGCACCTGCAAAATGGCTGCCTCGGTGTGCTTTACACCAAAAACAATTTCCTACGGGATCAATAAAGTATACATTATTATTACTATTATTATTAAAAAATAAGGCCACACATGTAAATCTAAAGTAGAAAACTGCAGAATGGAATTCTTATGCTCGGCTCACGGACATATTTTCACAAACCAGTAAAATTCCTCAGCTGCTCTCAGAAAGCCATTTTTCCCCTCCTCGAGTATCACAGAAAGGGCTTATCTTATTCGCTTCATGCAGTGATGCTTCTTGTGATGAATCTCTAATGTGAGAAAACTGGAAAACTATTATCTGGAGTTGGCAGTTTTTTTTTTTTTGGCTGTCCGGTATCCTCCACTTCTTCTCTGCACTTATTGTTGGTAGCCTTTTGTTGTAGCTTTTTGTCTAAATTTGTCTTATCTTCTGATGTCTTTTCAACAAAACATAGGCAAATAAGGTGTTCTTTGTGGTAGACCACGTTCATGTTCCTATGTAAAAGAGAGGGAATCAAAGACCACTTGTGACGTATGTGGGTTCAGCTTCGGGCAGCTTTGGATGACTATTAATACCAGTTATCCTTTTTCGGCAAGCATAGCTATCTGAGCAGTAATAGCCTTAAGAATAAAACTGCTTTATTCTGAAAAATGCTTTACATGCAGATGGTAATGGTATGCTACTATTTTGCGCATACACATGAATGCAATCCACTTTAAAAATGAATTTTAGAGGGTATAAAGTTAATTTTAAATGTAATGCTAGTTGCCATGATTGGCACATCTATTTTGTGGTTATTAGTGAGAAGACCTACATGGTTATAAACAGGTTTTTAAGAGTATGTTCTTTTAGTTATGTTGAGATCAAATTTACAATTCAGTTTGTATTTTCCAATGTCCAATGTTAATAAAAAATTGCAAAACAGGTGGAAAATTTATTTTAATTTGTAAGAACTGATTTAATTAAGTAATTAGATTTTATACATTTCTTACAATTTGGCCAATTTATTTAGTTAAACCTTTTTTAGACCTTGACTTCTGCCTTAACATGCTCAAATTAACGCAATTATTTACAATAACTAGCTATTATTTAATAAACTTGCACACTTATTGAAGTTTTTTTAAATATCTTTATTAATTTTCAAAAAAAAAAATTTGAATCTACGAAAAATAATGACTAAAAAAAGGAGCTTTCTAATAGAGTTCTAGGAATTAAATCATATTTTAATGTCCTTATTTAACACACACTTAGCTTTTGTTTTGGTAAACCAGGCTTGACGTAGATAATTTTTTTCACACCAACATTTAATCACCAAGTCAACATAGTGTACATTCTTATTAGGAATTTAACAATTTTTAGGTATATACTTGTTCGATATAAAACTGTTGTAAGTGCCTTTAGCTGCCTAACTTGCAGGTTTTTCCCCCAAATAAATTATTAGAATCTGCTCAAAACCTACATTTTTTTAGATTTTAACTGTTTATTTTACCAGTGTAGATGGATTACATAATAAGACATTGGTTACTGTGGTGCCTGATTGGTTGTCATTGAGGTGCTGGTGGTGGTGCTGAGTGATGTTGCCGTCCATACTGAGCAGCAAAGAGCAAATAAAAAAGGGGTAGCTTGCAGACTGGAATGCACAATTAGTCCTGGGTCAGCTGCAATGGGTTTTCTCAAAGGCAAACAAGACAATCAGATCATGACTTTGAGTTTTTTTTAGGAAGAATTCACATATAAAAAATAACAGATCATATATATATATATATATATATATATATATATATATATATATATATATATATTATATATAAATATATATAAAACAGATGGATTATAATTCACAGCTGTGTCATTGAAAGTTTTACTTTAGCAATGAAATCGTATCAATGTACCAACAAACATTCTCAGCATGTATAAACATACTGTATTTTAATTCGTGAGAGCTTCAAAAAATGATCAGGGAACCAATAATATCTTAGCGAGGTGGAAAATTTAGACGTTGTTTAGATACACTGTCAAATAAATACCGGTAAAAATAATCTGGTTTTATTTAGTAAAGAACAGATGGGTACTTTACATAGTTCTGTATTGTTTACGACCTATAAAACCTTTTCATCTGTCCAAATGTCCTTAACTGTCCAACACACTTTTGCAAAATGTGCTATTTTTTATACACATCTGTACACATCTGAGTTCAGAAACTTTTAGAATGAGAACTTTTTTGCCTCTTCCAAATGATAAAGCCTTGACAATGACTCAAGTCACATTCTAATTCTATTCTACGCATAGCCTCAACATTTGACCCAGGCGTATTTGTAAGAGACGCCAGCTACGTTTGATTAAAATTCAAAGAATTCTCTTTTTGTAATGCTGAATATCCATCAGAAGTCTGCTTTTGCAGAGTGTGAGAATTTTCGTTTGGAAAACCAGAGGCTTTTGGGACTTTAGTGGATGAAGAGAGAAAGGAGGGAATAAATGAGCCAGTAAAGCAGGTTTGGCAATGAGTTCATCTGTATGCGTGGGTCATCCTGCGGTCACGCTAATCACTAACGGTGATTACCTCTGACTGTTCCACCTTTTTGCTTAATTCAGCAGAGTGTTAAAAAAAAAAACACGTTCTGGCAAACAAGCCATGGCGAATCCCCTCATGATAAAACAGTCACGTCTGTGACTCCTGCATGGTGCTGCGAGAGCATATAAAGGGTGCCAGGCTGCCCTCTAGCGGCCGGTGTAGGCGATGACCTGTGACAACAAGTAGAGTTGTTACTGCGCTTCGGTATATAAAAATGTTTTGAAAAATAAATAAAAAAAGGTGGGAGGTAAACGGGACACAGAAGAAGCCGATGGATGGAAAAAGGGACCTGTTGTGGTTCGAATCAGGAAGCTGTGTTTATTTTTTATGAAAACCATCCTCAAAAACACCAGGGGTCTTTAGTTTATTATTATTATTGATGAGTTTTTTTTTTTTTTTTAAGGCCTGCTTTATTCCCCCTATCCACATTAGTTGTTCCTCTGACTTTTCAAGAAAGAAAGCTTTGATGTTGGGAGGAGGGGTCGATGCCACAGAGAGAGAGAAGGAGAGAAAAAAGAAGAAAGGGGATTGGGGGGGGGGGGACATGCAGCTACTCTTGTGGGTGGTTTGATAATCTGCCGTCATCATAACTGCTCTAGTGTTAAAATCAGGAAATCGGAAAGCCACAAGTGAGCGTCCCTCCCCCTCCTCCTCCTCCTCCTCCTCCTCATCATCATCATCATCCGGATGTGATGATAAAGTTTTCATGGAGAGCAGCTGAGACGCAGCTGCTTGACCCCACTGCGCCATTTATGTCTGTTTTACTGGACCCAGTCAATGGGAGAGGAGAACAGGAACGGGATAAAGTGGGAATGAAGCAATGCGAGGTTCTCTGCAATATATCCCCTCCCTCCTCCGGATGTGCTGGCCTGTGATGCTGCAGAGATGCAACTTTGTGTTACATGCGAATAAATAAATGAATAAATAAACAAAACAAAAACAGAAATCTCTCTCCCCTGACATGGTTTCAGGTAGATTTCACCTGTTTGGAAAGAGAATTGTTTGTTTTTCACTAATCAGAGATTGGTGCATTTATAAAAAGGCCACTTAGGAGACTTAGAAAGTGTCATGATAAAGACAACTGGGTTACAAATGTGTTGATCACTAGAAAGAAAGCAACACAGAGGAGGAGGAGGAGGAGGAGGAGGAGAAGGGGGGCTGCTCAATTAATGATTCAGAAAAGCGCAGCATAATCCGCAGCTACTTACATGGTGGTGATGTTTTTGAACAGGTCCGCGATATCAACGCTGGTCCCATTGCTCCCAGTGTCCTGCAAGGCGAGCAACGGGAAAAACCTGCCGTTGTCGGACTTATTGCAGTAGATCTCTGTTTGAGAGCAGCTGCAGGTCGGCGGGCAGTCCAGCAAGGAGCTCAGGTAGTCCTGGAAAAGACTCATCAGAAGCAAAACCATCCACCAGTGATTCCGGACCGAATGAAACCATAGATCCATGTCTCCGGGGCAAAAAAAAAAAAAAGTGGGTGTGTGGGTGGGTGGAGGGGAGGTGTGAGGGGGAGGTAAGTAGCAGCGATCCCGATGTCCTCTGGGTTCCAACAGAAACAAGAAGACAAAAACACAGATAGAGAGAGACAGGGGAGAAGGAGAGTGGGAGGAAGGTAGAAAGGAAGGAAGGAAGGAAGGAAGGATGAAGGCTGATGCGCCTTACAGAGGATGCTCTGTGTGAGCGTTCCTGCTGGATGCTGGATGGATGCTGTAGTGCCCTTGCGCGTCAGAGGATGCTGGGTGGGAGGAAAGAAAAGAGGGAGGAGATGAGGGGGGTTGAAAATAAAGAGAAGACGCAACAAAAATAAATAAATAAAAATGATGGTAGATTAAAATTATATAGGAGAACGGGAATCAGAAATGGGAGAGCCCAAGAAAAAAAGCCTCCTGTC
>JAVLVB010000557.1:4525015-4539312 GCA_032876305.1 Orestias chungarensis | reverse complement strand
GGGGGAGCTGGAGCGTCAAGTCCCTCCTACTGGCTCGGGTCGCACTGACACCTGCAGAAGCTGCGCGAGATCAGCAGTGTTCGCTGCTCCGTAGGTCAGAGGGAAATACGACAAATGATCTTCTGTTAGATCTTGTTCACTGTAACCCAGAGCAACAATTAGCTTCCCACAGATGCCATAGTATCGTTTAAGGGTGTTCCCCAGATATCAATGTGAGCTCATCCAAACGTAGAGAAGGCTAACATGGTTTTTGTAAAGGTTTATATTTGTTCTTCTAGTTTTTTGGTGAATGCTTTTTATCAATAATATTGTATTTTAAAAAAAGCAACAAAAGAATGTTTGCCTCTGATTACAGGAGTTGTGCACCTTCCATAGAAAATACTGAAGAGATTTTTTTAGGCCTCCAGTCAACAGAAACACATGAACACTGTTTCGGAATAAAACTGTGGTACATGCATTGGCCATGCTAGTTAATTCACTCCATTGGAAACATTTTTTGCATCTCCATTAAAAGCAGCTGCTGTACAGAAAAGTGATCACATCCAGAATCTGTTTATTTGTATAGCGCCAATTTACCACAGACGTCGTTTCAAGGCCCTTTGCAAGAAAACCAATTCAAATCATAGATACATCGTTACTGCTTTTTAGCCGTTTGACCCACGTGCACAGGAAACTTTCCGGATATCAGATAAATATTGTTTACTTAAATCAGTGATGAACCGTAGTCAGGAGGCTGGAACGGAGGAAGCGGCGCGGGGGAACCAGGAGCACTGGAGGGAGGTGAGAGGAGAGCTCAGCATGAAGTCTTGAGGAGGAGAAATGTGATTAAGATAGATTTTACTTTTAACAGGCGGAGGAACCGCCAGGGAGAGGCGAGCTGGCTGAAGTTATATGAGGGATCCGCTGGTGGAGGTTGTCCAGAGGCGGGAGCAGATGGAATTTCCCCTGAGGCGTTGTAGCAGGCAGATTGAGCAGTGCATGAAGGAGTGGAGACCAGTGTAGAAGCTTGAGACCAGAGAAGTTCACAGAGGGATCTTGTTGTTTAAGCGTGAGGATTCTGGTTGGAGCACACAAGAGGTGAGTTAGTTTCAGCTTGTAGGAGCAAGGGAGAAAAGGGAGATACTTTAAGGTGTCACAACAAAGCAACAAAAGATAATGGAATCACAAAGACGCAACAAGAGAAAGTGGCTCTGAGAAGGACCGCTACCGATTGTAACTACCACTCAGGTGGAGCGTGCAGGGAGCTCCACTCCTTTTGAGCTGCTCCGGCTGATTGCAGATGGAGGACACCTGTGCGGTGGCATAGGTGTCAGGAGAGCTCCAGCCTGAAGCAGCTCGGGCGCCCCCGCATGGACAACCTAGGGAGAACAGGATGAAAAAAACTACACAGAACACCCCTCAACCCTGACAGATATAAATCACACGTTGGGCAAACGTCCAATCCTACCCAATAACTTCCCCAATTAATTTACAGGTTGAATGCCTGAGAACCTACAAGTACAGCACAAAAATCTGAAATTTCAAAAAAAAATATGTCAACACTTATTAACTCAGAAGGTGATCATTTTGTGCAAATAATACAGCATATTGATATACAATTTAGTGAAAGGAATGCATAATTAAAAACTGACTCAACTAGAACCCTTTTATTCCCATTTGGAATGGCAAGTTAAAAACAACAGAATTCATCAATATAGGGAAATATATTAAATAGATATTGGGAATGATTTTAAAACTAGATCCCATAATACATCTTCCAGGTGTAATTAACTGGAATTCTTACTTGTCTTGTAGGAAAATTGTGGTGCGAGGATAATATTGTTTATATTGTACATGCTCAGGTAAAGCACTGGCTTATAGTAAAAGACACTGAGTCCTTTTGGAGGTATCCAGAGTGAAGGTCCATTTTCCATCCGAAAATAAAAATTTTACGTGTCATTCACAGTTAAACAAAAATGTCCCTGGGTCCTTAGGTTACCCACAATTTCTTAATCCCATTCTGAAGTTTGAAATATACCTTCAAGTACATGACATTTTATATCCAGCAAAGGAAGATAAATCTTTTTTATTTTTTATTTTTTTTATGTAACTGTTCTTACCAATCACCAGACTCTGGCTATTGTCCCCCGATTTAAATGTGCAGCGGTCCCAGATCCTGTCATTCAGCACCTCATACTTGGCAGGTCAAATTTAAAATCAGAACTGTCTCCAGCCCAACATTAGTCCTCCATCTTAAATACCTCAACTCAATCAATCATGCTGCATTGGATGTCAAGGATAAGATGCCCATTTCTAGAGAAGCTGCCTCTTCATCAGCTGAACGGGTCTAAAACAATCTGTCAGGAAAACCCGATGTAACTGTACAGCCTTTCAAGGTGTCTAGTTGAAGACAGGGAGCTCTGTATGTGCATCGCACGAGGTCGTTGAAGACTAATTAACTTGGGGGAGAGAACTCCATCTTTTCTCCAGCAGCCTAAAAGCTATGGAGCCCTAAAATCTTTTTTACACCATAGAGAGCATTGCTCTTGTTTACAGCTAACTGCTTTCTACAGATGAATTTGTTTTTGCGTACGATGCCTCAAAGTTAACAGATCCCCATGAACAGAATAAAGGCTCAACAGGTAGGTCTACTGGTTTCGCTGGTTCCAACAATATGAGTAACTCGTTGATTGCCATGTTCAGTTTTGATCTGAATATTTAGTCAAAGCAATTTTGCAGCTCCAAACAAATCATTTGATCGTCATCTAGGTAGATACCACAGAAGAAAATAAAGTAATTTAGTGGTGATAAGCTTTCTGGAAAAGGTTTTATGCACACAAAAAGTAATGGTGATCTGATTAAATCAGATTTTGCATGATTATGGTGTTAAAATAACTGATTAGATTTATTAAATGAAGTAACGTTAAGAACGTTTTTAAGAACTTTTATGGAATGTTTTGGTTTTTAAGTAGGGAAACCGATGAAGTACAGTGTCCTGCAAAAAGAACAACTACCATTTAATTTATGATTTAACCTCAATCAGCTCAGACTTCTGGTTTATTATTATTATGTATTATTATTATTTTATTATTTGCACACTGCAATCAATGCATATTGTTGTATTGGTCTTTCTTTCTCTCTTATGTACTCCAACACTTAGTGTGTACATATATTTACAGTTGTCATTTGTTTTGATATCCATGTTTAACACATTTGTTATGCACCAACTATGGTAAAAGATAATCCTTGTATGTCCAGTAAGGACCTTGGAAGTAACGGGTTTTTTTTTATAAACTCTGATACATTTAAAATCCAGGCTGAAACAGTTTTAAAAATTCAGCTGTTTTGTTTAGTACATTGTTGGTTAACAATAAGTGAACAAATGACATCATGATGACCGAGGAACAAAAGATTGTGCTGAAGTTTAAGCAGGGTTACGCTCCAAGCAATAGTCCATGCTTAAAACTGTTCAGAGTAATATGCAATCTATCATTAAAATTGTTAGACTATCTCACATATCCTCTTAAACTGACACTGCAGGCATGGAGAGCATTAGTCAGACAAGCAGCCAAAAGGAGCTGCAACTATAAAATGTTGAAATCAGACTTTCAAATAGAAGAGGTAAGTACTAGACTCTGCTGAAATGAAGTTAAATGGACGGAATAAGACATTCCGTCCAAGCAAAATGCTTTATGTGGAGGGAAATTAGCACTGTGCAGGAAGCAACACCTCCACTGTTACACACAGTGGACTCAGAATCATGCTCTGGTTATAGTTTAATCTCCAGCAGGCCAAGGAAAACCCCTCAAATTTGGAAAATTCCAAGACATATTTTTAAAAGAAAAATTGGCAAAAGCTCCATATAGGCTTTACAGGAGCAGAGTAGTCCAACAGTAAAACCAATTTCAGTCAATCAAAGAACTGAACTGTGCTTCGCATTTCTCTGCTGTCCAAATATAAATGAACAGCAGTGACACATGTTAAAAATAAAGGGTAATGGCCCCTGAGGACCAGAACTTAAAACCTCTAGTGGAGATTTTAACTGACCCTGTTAGAAGGCTATCGGTTATTTCCTAAAAACTATTTTAATCCAGGATTACCTTTGGCTTTTTTATAACCATAACAGTACACTTTAATGAGGGCTGGCAAATAAATGCAACCACCTGCAGTGTTTATGGCCTTGGTTGGGAGTCCTTTCCTTTATTGATTTCTGCAGTCTAACAAACATGTTTTAGGTATCATATAGGGAGAATAGTGAGTGAAATATTACTTATCTTACAGCTGCGGCTTTGTATTTGCTGTTCCAGCAGAGTGGACGGATTGATATTTGAAACAAGCTCTTAGCAGGACGGCCATTATGCACATTTTCAAAAAGCCAAGGTTTTCCAACAAATGATCATAAAGAGGAAAAAAAAACACTAGCTTGGAGGTTACTAAATCATTTAGGCATGCAATTATCCATGCAACCTCACTATCAACTCGTAGCTGGCAGGACAGCCATCCTGGGGAATAAATATAATTTAATTTGGTTTGGAGAGGGTATGTTGAAGTTTTTAAATCATGACTGGTTTAGCTGTCATAGGAGCAGGTTGTCATTAAATTAGAAAATGTTATTCAATTATTCACAGAGTCTCTTAACAAAATATTAACCGCAAATATGTTAAATATAATAAAGATATTAGATATTAACTTCCCCCAGTCTGTTAGCATGATAAATCTTACACTGACATTAGATTCTTACGACCTATAAGCAGGTATTGCCATTATGAATGTCTCACAGAATGATACTCCGAATCAGCATTCTAAGGTTTATGGTTTTCAAGAAATAATGCAATTGATTTTATTTACAACTTTAAAAAGCATTTAAATCATATAAAACAGTTTTGAAAAAGGTAATAAATGTAAGAGATTAATGATATTATATTACATATCTTAAAAAAAAGAAGAAAAAACAAATTAGGATCTCATTGTTAACATATTTCAGCTTTGACCAAAAACAGAAGTTGCCATTGTAGCTGTACCTGCTGTCTTAAAAAAATGCTGCTTGTTGTAGAAATAATTGTCTTAAACTAAGCACCAGAGCGAGTTTGAATATGGCATTGTTATGATTCTGGCCCATCAGCCTACTCTGTATCCATCCTCTGCTCTCCTGATCTGTAAACATTTGATGTGATGCAGGTCCACCGATCAAGCTCATGCCATGCATCTGCTTTCACATGTGAAATTGAATTCTTTGTGGCACTCTTTCTTTTGAACCTAAAAATCTATTTAGGATCTTGCGATACTGTTGGACGTAGAAGTGATCCTTGACAGCCACATTTAATCGGTAACATGAGTAGCTTTTTACCATCTAACAAATATTTCCAGAATCAAAGGAAGTTTTTAAAACAGACTAAAAGACACATTATTAGATGTGTTTGTCTCCAGCAGTTTAGACCCCTGTAAGGGCCTGCTCACCGGGCAATTTAAAGGGGCTGCAATAAAACCATAAAATATCCACAATGCTACTGCTCAACTTTTCACTTGAACCAGGAAATATGACTATTGTTGTCAAGTCCTCTTGTTTTCGTCTTCAAGGGAATAGATTTTTTGATGTCTCTGTTTGTGTACAAGTGTCTTAATGGTCAGAATCAAAAACACATCTCTGACATGTTAGAGCCATACAAACCAACTCCGACTCTGAGAAGCTCAGTTCGCTAGTTCCCGGAGTCAGAACTTAATAAGGAAGTTTAGAGTTATGCGCCACAAATCATCATTAAGAAGTGAGATAGACCTCAACTCTGATACATTTTAAACAGGGTTAAAAAATTATCTTAGCCAGTAAATAAGACAGCGGATGTTATTTGACCTCTGTTTTTAATTTAAATAGTCATTGTTTTTTTAAATATGGGTTTAAACAGTGGGTTTTGTTATTTCTTGTAAATTTTCAATGTATTTTCTTCTTTCTTCTTGTTTTTAATTTAACTAATTAGTTAAGGAGTTTCTGCTTAAAGTAACATAAACTGGCTTTGAGGACACAAAAGAGGCTAATCTAAGAATTTAAACCCTAAAAGTTGAGTGCACAGAATGAATGCCTTAATGATGAAAAATATGTTTTCATGTTTGTCATCTTTGTTCCTAATTTCATTTTCAATGCTCATAAATTGTAACTTTTTTTTTGCCCTTAATCTATATCTAAAGCCCTTTGAATTGTCTTTTACATAAAAGGTGCAACACAAATATTTTCATGGATCTGTCAAATTTAAATTTAAAATTCATCTTGTAGCACCGTGAAGTATAATCATGTAAAAAAAACATTTTTTCTCTCTTCATCAAACATTTAAATACAAAATAAACTAGAACAAACGGCTTTCATGACAGAATTCTGTACGGAGTGCCAGCAATTCTATTTAAAATAGTCTTTCACTACATAATCTGTTATATAAAGACAAACACAGTTTTTTGCCTCGAGGTTAGAGCATTCTGCCTGAATGAAACGCCTGACTTCATACTTAAGCAGCTAAGTACAACAAAATTTCTCTCAATGTTCAACTGGTAGACTTAAAATGAGAGCAAATAGCCAAAAAACCGAAGTCAAAACAAACATGAAAGGCTGTGTAAAAGCCTGAAAACTACTGCTGTAGCAACATTTTTTTTAGATATTTCAAAAAACTGTCAAACGTTGAATTAAGAAAAATGCTTAAACTAACCGTGAACCAACTTATATATACACAGATGAAAACCTATGTAGACACTTCACTATGGTAACCCAGGCTGTTAACACATTTTAGGTTTCTGAACTGAAAGCACTTTAGTGCAGGTCTCAGACCTGGATTTATACTATGTTTCATCTCTCTGTCACCTTTTTAAGAAACCCTAGATCGGCTTTGTTGCTTTCATCTCCCTTGTATTTGATTTGTGCATATTATTAGGGTCCCAAATCAGCAGGGGGCACAAAGTGACCTAAGCAATGAATGGTTGTTCGCATGCTCCTGCCAAGACCTATTGTAATTGTAATTTTGTGTTTTATATATGTCAGGGACATTTTTTTGTTTTATGAAAGTCATTGGATGAAAAGATCAGAATACTGCAGAAAATCTAAAATATTAAGATCAATAAATGAATACAGAGCACTAATGCGAGCTAAAATACTTTTTAATAACTCTCAAACCAAGATTCTCACAAACAAAAACCTTAGACAAAAATGTTCCCTGGATGATTCTAAAACACGTTTAGATTGGCCACGCCTACTTCCGTCTAATCTTTTGCCCCTGTCAGTCCTCCTACACTGTATGGATGATAGATAGAGAAAAATTTGCACACAGCGATAAAATAGAGTTCTTGAAGTTGTCATGAATCTGTATATTTTTAAAGTATAAAATTCACGTCTCAACTAGGGGAATATAATTGTGCTACACAGTTATTATACATTGTGTTTGTCTTTTGAATAATTATTTTACAAATGACTACTGAAAAAACATTTCTGAGTTGATAAGACTACACATACAAGAGAAGAGGAAATTGTCCCTACTGTAGCTTTAACATCAATCCCACAGGGAGATGAAATCTCTATTTGAAATCGGCCGCAAAAGAAATGTCTTTCTTAACAGGGGTTGTATGTGACCAGAACTGATTGAACAAAGGTGTCAGGTTTTGAGAAGGACCAAAATGACAGCAAGACTCCAGACGTATTTTGGATTTAGGAATATTAGATTTTATAAATAAATAAAAATACCAGAGCTCGAGAAAAAACTAATACAAAAAAATAGATTTCAGTCTGGTGACCTAGAGGTTGTCTTGAGGTAACACAGTGTTCCTGTGTTCATGTAAGTGACTGTGTGGCTTGAGAAACACATGAATAGGCTCTGAGTTATTGAAATGAATGAGCACATAGTGGTGGACGTTCCAAAGTCTAAATAGACTTCAGATGCCAAGAAATAATCTTAAATTCCCTTGATAGAAAATAGTTTAATTTCAAGACCAATGAGGAATAAAGAGGCTTGGAGGCTGTCTGCAATACTGAGGCATGTCTAGATGCCCGCAGTGCAGACCTGAAGGCTACCAGCATCTAAGAAGTAGGATGTTGGTGAGAATGGTAGTGAAACCCTGCGAGCTGACCAGGGGGCATGGAGAGTGCCACCTGGCAGTGCTCTGAAGACAAAATTATCCCATTGGAGCTCTGTACACTATGACAGTGAGCACTTGGAGTTGATAGCAGCTGTTTGGAATAGCAAAGAGTAGGCTCTGGTTATCTGACACTATAAAGAGCAGGCTCTTGTGCTCTAAGGCACTGAGGACCAGGGCATGGGTCATTTAGATCTACCAGAGAAGAATTGGAAACTTCTAGACTTGAGTGGGGCTGCTAAAACATTTAGCTCCGTCAATCAAAGACCCTCCCACACAGGAACTGTGGAGAAAGGCTCTGAGTGCACCTGCACACTACTACACTCACCCTTACGGAAGTGGTTCAAGGTATTAGACACATGTGATGTCTGCGAGGTGCTTTTATTTCACTGCCCTCCTCTGTGCTGAAGAGATCAATCTAGAAGAAGCAATTGCTGCTCCACAAAGTTATCCACACATTTTTCTGTCTTTTGCCTAAAATAATTAAAAAAGAAAAATGATTGCAAATCCTTTGGCGGGGTTCTAACAAGAACTATTAATTAAAAAGAGAAACCAATGCACAAAAACCCAATGCCCATGAGAACAAGTGATTCACTTAAAATATATTTCCCAACTTTTCTTTTCTTAGCCTTCCTGTGGGTTAGATAGATGTTTAGAAATCTAAATTATATTTTTCAGCCTTGACGTTCCAGTTTAGAGAGACGGATAAAACCGGTCTTTGAAAATTTGAACCTTTAATCAGTCCCAAATATTTCAAACATTAGGTCCCATCTAGCCTCATAATACTTCCTGTTTTTCTTCTAAATTCATTGTTAAAATATATTAGTAAGTAAAGGATTAATTAATGATCCTGTTTGTTTCTCGATGCGATATAATAATTCAATTTACATTGACTCTATTGGGGTTTCTGTATTTTTTCCTCTCATTTCCTTATGAAAGTGTACAACTTAGATCCAGTAAAATGTAGATTTTTCTCCTTTTGACAGAATAATTAATATCTTATTTTATTTAATGTAACTGGAGAGATTTTAATACGTATAAATATTTTGCCAATCAACTGCACAGTGGTTGATCCACCAGTTTTGAAGCCACGTCTTTTACAAAATAATTAATCTATGATGGCCAAAGATCTTTGCTCAGTTGCCAAATATGTCAACATGCAAACAACCCCAACATTCCTCAACACATTCTATTTAAGATTTAAGGACCAGTTTTACCATATGTATGTCAATATTCATTAAGATATTCTTCATATTCTGCCAGAAAGTCTAACCTACACGCATGGAGGACAGACACTTTGGGCTTGTTAAAAAGCTCTTAAATCTTTAAGGAAGGCAGCAAAACTGAGGCTGAGAGCTGATATGAGTGTTCAACAAAGCAGCTGCTTGCTTCTTATTGTCACTTTGTTCATGTTTATTTTAATTCTGATTTAGAAAAGCTGAAGGACAAACTGTCTCAGTTTAATTTAAAAGTTCCTCTCCCTGTCCTCCTCCATGAAGTGAAACAAGAGCTGAGTGATTTGTGACGAGTGTTTATTGTATGCAGTGTATAAAAGAGGAAGGAAAAACATATTAATCAGCAAATGCTGCAAATATTATATTGTTGTTCAGTCAGACAATCAAAACTGTTAAGGAGAAATCAACATACCTAGATTGGACATAAAAAAGACATCATAAAATTTAGCCATTTCTTTTTCTAAATATATATTGTTGGTGGTGTAAAATTAGCCTACATTTGGTGTTCTTTTTAGTTGTTGTTTTTTTTTGTTTTTTTTTGCAAAATACTATTAATAAAGTCATCCAACTAACAACTTTAAATTCTATCACTGTTTTAAAGGTTAAAAGAAACCAGACATACTGAAGCTTAAATTCAGAGATGATTAAGAGAAATATTAGAAAAAGACCTGTTTTTAAGCTAAAGCATTGTAGCAACAGCAAATGTTGTGAGCGTAAATATCATTATCAGCTTTTTACATTTGAAAAAGCACTGACATGTCGGAAGTGTAATGTTATCATTAAATTTAGCTATAATCATTTCAAGTATAAACATGATTTGCAGGTTATGATGTTACTGGAATAACTTTTAATATGTAATAACACAGGTCACATTACCTCTCTTTTTTTCTGAATAGCAAATTTCAATAAAACATGCATTTTTATCTGTGTTTCCCTGTTTTTTGTGAGGCAGGCTCTCGGGCTGCCCCCTTTCCTGGACTACATTGGTCCTCCACTAAATGTGCTATTTATAATGTGTTATTTTCCCCCATCACACTCTCTGCCGGTGTCGGGTGCATTTTCCCGCCTGTGCCTTGGTTGTTATCAGTGATCTCAATGTTAGAGAATGTGCCAACACAGCCGTGGTGACTGCATCACGTGACTCTGTCAGGCTTCTTCTGGGGTGCCTTCCGACAATACTCCCTCCATGTCAATGACCAGATCTGTGTCCCAGCGAAACCTATCGGCTTGTTGCTGGCACCTTCACAGCTTTTTCTCCCAGCAAAATGAGTCTTAAAATGATTTAACCTTGTGTTAAATCAACAAAACACCATACCCTGTCATAAACTCGTCATTATGAAACAGACCCCCCCTCCAAAAAAAGAAAAATCCCTTTACTAAAATTGGTATGGTATTTTGATATGTTATACTGGCAGACGGCGCTAATAAAAAGGAATTCATGAGTACAATATTTACAGAGCCACGCCGACTAGTTTTAAATTCTTGCTGATAATATGACAAACGACACATCTGTCTAAGTATGTTTGTTTGTATATTTTACTTTACTGTTTGCTACTTGTATAACACAGAAAAATTGTTTTATTTGAAAAGAACTGGAATGTACAAAACATTGAGAAACAATTTTCACATTGTTGAGACATCCAAGCATACAAATGGGGCTACATGTCCCTCACTGGCTGGCAATACTGGCACCGCAGGAAGAAATGAGACCTTGACTCTTAACACCATTACATGGAGTGCTTTCCAGTTTTCCACATAAGAAGGAATAACCATTCATTTTTGCTTTTAAATTGATCGATCCTTTGTCAAGGAAGAGGCGAGAAGACTTTTGTTTGGAAAATCCTTCAGCTCCTACTTGTTCTACTATTTTAGGTAATACACATTTGAGAAGGCAAAAATCAATTAAGATTGACCTTTTGGCTTAGCATTACTACAAACAAATTCTAACATGCCACATTCTAAGAAAACTTTTACGAAAAATCCTCCCACCTGTAACACGTAGTTATATACAATGATTACTTAGAGCAGAATGCTTCTTTTTGAGAAGACTGCTTTAACAAAAGCCAGGGGAAATTTTTCATTCTGTAATTTTTAGATTTGTAGGCAGTTGTCAAGTTGTGCATTGATTTCTACTGATTTCAAAAGAAGCTATCTCTCTCTGCATTGACATTTGATTTAGTTTGAAATAAAATGTTGACAGGTTAGTTGTTTTTGAAGTTTTTATTTAAAGTTCTATAAATGATTTGCAGTTTATGAAGGGGTTTTGTAAAAATTACCCATTGCAATATATCACCACTGTGCTTTAGAGGTAAATGCACATGCGCTGTTTGTAGTGTAAGTGAAATCACAGGTCAGGGCAGTGTTATCGAGCTTTACTGTTGTTTCATTTAAACAAAGAACATAAAAAAACAAAGTTATTCTCCCTTTACTTTTAATTTTGAGTTTTTATAACAGGCAGACAGACATTGACTCAGGTGTGCGTGTTTTTGTTTTCTTTTTAACTATGTACACCTTTTTTGTGTGATGGCTTTTTTTTTACTGTTTTTATCCCTGTTAAGCACTTTGTGTTGCTATATTGCAGGAAAAGCACTTTATAAATAACATTTTATTTTATTTGAAGTGACAGGTGTACCTACCAATTGCTGGTAGGTGTAAAGAACTTAAACTACTAAAGAAAACTACTGGAACAGAATAATCAAAAGTCAGGACTGTTTGCAAAAAAAAAAAAAGGAAGCAGGCACAGCAAAGTAGAATTTGTTTTTAAACATAAAGTTGATTTAATTACCTTTATTATGATAAAATATCATAATATACATGGAAGGCAATCTATGACATTTAAAAAATGACTGTCATGACCTACTAATGGACGTGACTCAAATCCAAGAAAAACTCAAAAAAACAAGGTAATGAGTACTTTTTAAAGTCTCTTCAGGCCTTCAGATCCACCAAGAAGGGTGGGGATTAAAATGATATGAACAGTCTTACTTGTTATCATTGAACGAAAGCACAGTTAGAGAATGTAGTGTTTGCAAAAATTGTGTTAGGTTGATATAATGTTGGTGGTCACTACAGGTCAAAAATGCAACCAAGATATCCTGTAAGATAGGACCAGCAGTTCCTCCTATGAACGTAGGTTTTGGAAAAACATAAGGCAACTGTGAATTTTAAGAAGAGATAAAAGAACACTGGGATCACAGTGAGTTTAATTGAAAGTGATTCCCTGGATCCAAAAAATTTAGAAATTAGCAATAGGTAACACAACTTGGAATAAACATGAGAAAAGATCGATCACTGCCATCTTAAAGTTGTCGGAGTGAGTCTTTCTCAGCTCCGTCTCCAGGTTGTCCACAGGGGGTCGCCAGTGCTCTCTCTCTCTGCTGGAGCGCCTTCCACCTCCAGGTGCTCCCGGTTAGCATTGATGACCTGAGCCAGTGTAAGAGGAGTGGTGGATCAGCTACTGGACGCCTGAGTGTTTGTTTACTCCCGGTAATCTCAAGTCCTCAGTGCCAGTCTCTAGCCTTTAGTGTTGCTTGTTGTACTTTTGCCTGATCTCTAGCTTTAGTACTTTCTCCAGTGTTTTCTAGTTTTGCCTCCAGGGGCCTTTTCTAGTTTTTGAGTTTAATTTATTTTGATACTTTGTTTACTGCCTTCCCATGCCTTTAATATCCCTTGTGCTCACCTCAGGTTCCCGTCATCTCCAGTGCTCAACTCCACTCGAGATCTCTCTCTGGTTTGCTGCATCCCGCTCCTCTTGGCTCAGCTCGGTCTGCCCGCTCCAATATTGCTCCATCTGTCGCACACACCCCCTGGACAACTTATCGCCGGATCACTGGTCAAAAACAAAAACACAGTCAGTTATATGTAAATAGACGTAGTGTGTCTCTATTGATAGCGAGTACAAATCCACTCTGCTTTCCAAGGGACTAACAAGGGAAAAATCAGGGATGTACTTATTTCATAAAGATCAACTCCAAGCCATGCCTGGCAAAAAGTGATGTCCACCCTTAATATCCAAGCACACTGCATTTTGTGCTTGCTCATTAGTTGAGGGAACTGGAAGTCCACTCAGTTGTTATCCTTGTAGTTCCTTATCCATAAAAAAGCCATCAATTGCCTTCTATAGAACTTAAAAGGTTGTGTTTCTCTCCACTGAGAACCACAAAAAAAATCTTCAGAGCTTCATTGTCTTCATTTGGGGAAGTTAGATGGGGAAACAAGCAAAGCTTGCTTAAGCTTTAGTAAGTAAACATCACCCACCACGCCACCTCTTAAATTAGTGTTTTCATATGCTGATGCTCCTGCCATTTTAAAAATCCCTTGTTAATTAGTCCATGTGCATCACACCTGTCCTCCTAACCTTATATTTAAACCCTCAGTGCCTCCAACCGATGCCCGTAAATACCTATGAAGGATGTCAAATAGTTTTTTTTATTACAGAACTGGCCGGACATGAGTTGTATTACATTGGTATATATCTAACCATTTACAGTGAGGCATATTTTTGATCCTACCTTTTAGAAGACAAATAGAACAACAAAAAACAACCCCTGCAACTACAACAGCATCTACTATTATTAAATGTTTATGTTCTAAACCAAGCTGTGCAATCTCATGAAGACCTACACATAAATATATGAAAGTTACTCCGCACGAAAGGAGTAATACATAAGCTCTGTTGGTTGAACTGAGCTGCCAATTGACACATAACTGCAATGTGTGGGTAAGGCTTTTAACACGTCCTAAGTTACATCCCCTTTGTCTCGTTAAGAAATTATGTTTTTAAGTAGGTTCAGGCAAGTCTTCCGTGAAAAGTACAGCTATACAGCTGCACTTAACCAAGGGGTCATCGATGTATTTATAAAATAGAATAGAATAGAATAGAATCAACTTTATTGTCATTGCACAAGTACAAGTAATGAAATGCAGTTTGCATCTATCCAGAAGTGTTGCACTGGATATAAATATCTAATTACATGTATA
>JAVLVB010000557.1:4458359-4524915 GCA_032876305.1 Orestias chungarensis | reverse complement strand
TGTGTGTGTGTGTGTGTGTGTGTGTGTGTGTGTGTGTGTGTGTGTGTGTGTGTGTGTGTGTGTGTGTGTGTGTGTGTGTGTGTGTGCGAAGACAGTCCCTATGTTGTTGTTGTGTTGTGTGGTGGGATGAAGGGGTGAGTACAGTCCTTATTGTTTCTGGTGTCAGGAGGCATTCAGGACCATGACAGCTATGTGGAAGAAACTGTTCCGGTGCCCGGTGGTTTTAGTCCATAGGTTTCTTTAACGCCTCCCGGAGGGCAGGAGGGAGAAGAATGTGAGTGCAGGGTGAGTGGAGTCTTTGATGGTTTTCCCAGCCATTTTCAGACACTGGTTCCAGTAGTTGTCCTTGATGGCGGGAATGGTACCCCGGCAATAAGCTGGGCAGTTCCGAGGCAGAGCAGTTTCCGTACCAAACTGTGATAAAGTTGGTGAGGATGCTCTCGATGGTGCAGTGGTAGAAGTTTGTGAGGACCTTTGGTTCTTCCGCAGTGTCCTCATCAATAAAAGGCGCTGATGCGCCTACTTTATGAGTTTTGAAACGTTGGTTATCCAGGTCAGGTCTTTGGAGATGCGGACTCCCAGGAACTGTCCACTCATTCCACCACAATCCCCTTGATTTGGATGGGGAGGATGGGGGTCAGCGCTCCTCCTGAATTCCACGATGAACTCCTTGGTATTCTCTGTGTTCAGCTGTGGGTTGTTTGTGTCGCACAATTCAAGCAGACGGTCCACCTCCTCCCGGTAGCCGGATTCCTCTTTGTCTCTGATGAGGCAGATCACCGTGGTGTAATCTGCAAACTTGATGATGGTGTTGGAGCCATGTAGAGGTGTGCAGTCATAGGTGAAGAGGAGGTGGCAAAAGGGACTCATCACGCAGCCTTGTGACACTCCGGTGTTTATAGTGATGGTGGATCAGTAGTGGTTTTCCAGCTAAACCTTTTTGGGCCGACTGGTCAGGAAGACAACAAACCAACTTGTGCCAAGGTCTGTGAGTTCAGAAATGAGTTTTGATGGGTGTTAAATGCTGAACTAAAGTTTATGAAACACATTCTGGCGTAAGTGATGTTTTTGTCCAGGTATGAACGGACAGAGTGCAGCGCTGTGGAGACTGCATCCTCTGTGCTCTTGTACTGCCTGTATGCTAATTGGTGGGGATCCACTGTGTGTGTGTGTGTGTGTGTGGGGGGGGGGGGGGGGGCAGATTGTCCGTCAGCACTCCTGCCAGCACCCCAGAGCGCATTCTGAGGACACGTCCGAGGATGTCATCAGGACCCGCAGCCTTGGGGCTTTAATCCTGTTCAGAACCAATCCTACATCAGTGGAGAGGAGATTCAGTGGCTGGTTGTCAGGGGTAATAGCTGTCTTGGTTGCAGCTGTGGGGTTCCCTCTCTCTTGAAACAAGCATAGAAGTAATTGAGCTTGTTGAGGAAGAAAACATCAGATGAGGCGGGGGATGTGTTGGTTGTCCTGTATTTTGTGAGAATCTGAAGGCCTTGCCACATGTGTCCTGGGTCGTAGTTGGAGAAGTGATCCTCCACCTTCCTATTGTAGTGGTGTTTGGCCTTCTTGATGCCCCTCTTCAGCTCAGCCCCGACTGCACTGCAGGCCTGTGCATCTCCTGACCTGAAGGCGATGTGGCCGGCCTTCAGCAGGAGACGAACATCCCGGTCCATCTAAGATTAGGGTACATGGTGATACGTTTTTTGGGTGGTGACACCGTCTATGGTGTTGGAGATGTGGTCCAGTACAGATGAGTCGTTTCACACGATGGATGATGAGTACCGAGGTGTGAGAAATAGGAAGAGATGGTCCGATTGTCCAATGTGGGGGAGGAGTTTCACCTTCTAAGCTCCAGCCAGATTGGAGTGGTCCAGGGTCTTGTTTCCCTCTGGTGTGGCAGGAGACAAGTGGGTGGAATCTGGGGAGGACTGTTTTAAAGTTGGAATGGTTGAAGTCACTCGCAATAATAAATCAGCTTTGGGGTGTTTGGTTTGGTATTTGCTAATGGCTACATAAAGTTCTTTCATGGCTAGCTTGGCATTAGCATCCAGGGAGGGGGGGGGGGGGTGGTAAACACCAATAGTGAGGATAATAGAAGTGAATTCCCTTGGGAGGTAATAAGGTGTGCATTTGACCATTACAAACTCCACATTATGTGAGCAGTGTCTGTTGGTTGTAGCAGAGTCTGTGCACCAAGCTTTGTTAATACAAATGCACAAACCTTGTTAAACAAAAACTTTATATTATGGCAGCTGGCAGTAGTGGGTGGAATATTTTTAGAAATCTGTAAACCTTGTGTCTCAAAGTTGTTGCATCGGACGTAGGAGAAATGGATGAGCATTAGGATTGTTGTAAGTTTGACAAGAGATAAATTTCCATGATTAATGGGATCTAATATCTGACATTTATAATAGGGGTTCTGGTAAAAGAAAAAAGATGTATACTTATTGTATACTTTAATGTATACAATAGGGGGCAACATGGTGTTGGGAACATATGTATTTGGTTAAAAAAATTTCAACAGTATTCTTGCTGTAGTTGCTGTACAACACATCGTACCCAATGCATTAAGTACAATGAGTGAGTCACTGTTGCACTGTTTAGTTCCATTTTAATTTTTTTAAGTGTTTATTTTCTTTTCATGGGCACTACCAGAAGGAAAATATTTGGAAATCGAGTCTGTGATCTATAATTAAACAATTTTTCATGACTGGACTGTTATCTCACCTGCTTACTGTACAGTGACCACAGGATACAGACTGTGGTCACTGTACAGTAAGCAGGGATAATTTGTAGGTGCTCCTTCTAATCTTTTGTGCCCAACTGAAAACAAGTACAAAGCAACATTTTAAGAAACGGAAATACTCTAAGAAAATGCATAGCCTCTGTTTTGAGCACTTGGTCTTGGATGCGTAGAAAGACTAATCTGACAAAGGCACAAGTTTCAGGGCCTTCAGTCTTGGTTAAATGAAAAGTCCAGGCACCTCTCTGCCTCAATCTGATTAAAAAATGATTAATAAGCTTTGGTCAGGGACAAAACAGTAAAGAGATTTAATATATCAGCCAAAGCTATTTAAGCACTAATTACATCTTAGTGAACAAAGGTTTTTAGATGTTTAAATTAGCTAAGCTCCAACCCTGCAACATCATTTGCTCTGATGGAGGCTGGTGACAGAAGAAAGGGCCTTGTCAGGAACCTTGACAAACTCAGACTAAAAAGATAATTGGAAATGCTTGATGAAAACAAACACAATAATGCCCATAAGTTATGTGATTCTTAAATATGCTTATAAATTTTATAGGAGACTATATTAAGCTTAGACATGTTTTACAACAGGAGAGTCACAAACACCCTGGAGCGATCTTGAAAAATCTTAACTATGTATATGGATAGTTCTCTGTTGTGCATTAGAGAATTTTTTCACAAAGGCTTTACTCTCTTTAGTTTGCCACCAATTGGATTCAAAGAAAGAGCTATAAATTAGCATTTTTATTTCCCCAAATGTATACATTTATACAGTTATGAATAAATTAATAAACTCACAAGCTTCAGTGGAAGATTTGCAACTTGAAATATAGACGTGTGTTTCCACTTTCGAAACTGTGGTGACATCATCTTATCTAGAGCTGAGAACAGGCAGAGGGAGAAGCTCATCAAAAAAGCCAACTTTGTACCTAGGATGCTGGTAGTGCCAGAGAGTAGACTCTGAATGAAATAACATCCCCTATTGGACAATGTCCCCCACTTGTGAAGCCTTTGTGGAGACTTTCACAGAGTCTTCTTCCCAACAGCTTTAAAACTCTATCCCTGCTCCTAAAGAACTCAGTGGTTGTTTACATCCTTTCCCATGTCAAGTAATTCATACACTGGCTTTATTTGCAAATTTTAATTTCTTGTAATTAGTGTGTTATTTCTTATATTAGAATATTTTGCAAAATACACATGCAGATGTTTTACAAACTCATTAGCATCTTCCTTTAAGGATTATATTTTAATTTAATCATTTATTTTAGATTTGTCATGCCTTAAGTGTAAATTTTACTATTCTTAATTATGTTTTTTTATATCTATTTTTGCACGGGTATGAATCTTTAGACTGAAAAATGTTTTAGTCTATTGTATTCTGTGTTAACTTTGGACTACTGTAGAATTTATCAGTAGAATAACAGTTTACGTGTACTCTGGCATTATATTCTTGTTGTAACAAGGTTGACAGCAACAACCAAGACTGAACCTAAAGTTATACTATGTTGTTTTCATAATTACAAAATGTTGTAGATGATGGTGATTGACATCACATGTCAGGTATCAGGAATCAGGAATCAGGAACATTTATTTTCATTCGCAACACATGGGGTACATGAGCACAAACGAAATTACAGGGGTGACGAAGACCCGTAGCTGCTGCACCTGCGGCGCGCTGACTCGTGTCCTTAAGGACAATGGAAAATGACACATAGGGAAAGATGAGGGGGAAAAAAATACAATTCACACTTTATCCTTGACAGGATACAGCTTGAAGTTCCAAAAAAACCTCTGCACAAGCAACAATAACACAACAGAACAGAGCCTTGGGATGAAGATGAGGATGAAGCCGTATGTAGAGCTGGTATCAGTGTGTGTGAGCGTATGTGTAGGTCTGTGAGCTGTGAGCTGCTCTGTCCTTCGATGATAACATAGGTGTATTCCGTTCAAACAGTTCCACAGATGTCAGGGGGAGGGTAGGGTTGCAGTGGAAGGAGCAGCTTGTTTACATAGTTCCAGGAAAAGTTGAAGATAGCAGACCGTCAAGGTCGCCCCAGGGAGCCGAATAGGGAAAACAATGATTTCTTTGGGCCAGGCAGACTTTATGTTTTCTGTCTACATTGAGTCCCGCTGTCTCTCGATGGCGAGTCTGATCAGCCGAATCTGGACCTTTCCGCCCGTCTGAGAGATCTACTTCCTCCAAGATTGTTCCATTCCATAAGAACCCGCAGCCTGCCTGCGATCCGGTTCACGAATCACATCCAGTTTACAATTCACCATCTCAGTCTGAGTGTTGGTCGCTCTCCAGACGCCTTCATACGCTCCCAGCCGCTTTTCAATGGCCAGGGCAGTTGCCGACGTTTTCCTATTTTGCTGATGCATCAGGTAACCGCCGAGGCCAAAAAGCAGAAATCCTGTCATCATAAATCCAATCATGTACAGATCTTCCACGTCCTCGACTGACATTTTCGACAGACACACAATCTTCCTCTTCATCCAGGAATCCATTGTATATCCTGCGAACGCTGTCCCATCTGGACGTGAGGGTTCCCCTTTGCCCTGTCTTCCCGTCAGGAAAATTTGATCAATTGCGTTGAGAGACCAGCTGACCAGATCCATATTTTCCGTTTTAGAAAGATATGTAAAGAGATGCTCCAAAAGAGAATGAAAAAGACACAAACACAGGGCTGAAGCAGGACAGATAAGGGTAAGGTCGGGAAACAGAGAGAAAAGCGTCATTCTTCGAGAGCAAGAATAAGAGACTTTTAATGAAAGTTACTAGACAATGTTTTGTTCCTAATTGTTGCAGTGGGCACTGGTCCTAAATTATGATTCCCTAATTTTTGCAGTTTTGGTCACTGCATATTTAAATTGTTCTGAAATGTTGTACATGCTTTGACAAATAGTGATTTAAAGTAGTTTTATTTTAAAATGTGACCTACAGTCGCAAGCATTGTTTGTACTCTTTTGACAGTGCATTTTTGAATCTGTAAAAGAATTGATGTACATGTTTTGTCAAAACAGCAATTAAATATAAACAGATCCGTAGATTTTTTTTTTTTGGCTCAGGATCAGTAGCACTGCTCTGTGGCTATGAAAAGTTTATAGGTGCAAATTCTTTCCTGCATGGGAGTTTTCTACAAAGAGTTTTCAAGTACTCTTTTTGCATGCATAGGTTCTTTTAGGGTACTCAGACTTCCTTCCACAGTCCAAATGCAGGACTTCTTTCTCCAATATGTTTCTGTGTTCTCCAGAGATAAACTAGTTATTTACCCGTTTCTTATGTCTAAAAACTGCTAAAGATGGGCACCAGCAGACTGCGGCCTGTTGGTCAGGAATTCCAGGAACCAGTTGAAGAGGGAAGAGCTCAGCCCAGCTGAGGGGAGTTTGATTATCAGGGTCTGAGGAATCATGGTGTTGAACACGGAGGTGAAGTCCACAAAGAGCATGCAGACGTAGGAATCCTTCTGCTCCAGGTGGGTGAGGGCAGTGTAGACCAAGGAGGAAATGGCGTCCTCTGTGGATCGATTTTCCTGTATGCATACTGGTGTGGATCCAGAGCGACATTGATGGTGGCTTTGATGTGGGTTTGAACCAGTTTTTCAAGGCACTTTGTGACTATTGGTGTGAAGGCTACTGGCTGATAGTCATTCAGACCTGTGACTGCGGAGCTCTTGGGAACCGGGATGATGGTGGCGGTCTTCATGCAGGTGGGGACAGCTGCCTGGATAAGGGAGGCGTTGAAGATGTCTGCCAGCACGTCTGAGAGCTGATCGGCGCACTCTCTCAGCACCCGTCCGGTGATGTTGTCTGGGTCAGCAGCTTTTTGCAGGTTGATGCTCCTCAGGGTCCTCCTTTCTTCTGCTGGAGTCACACTGAGGGGCTCTTCTCCTGGTGAAGTCGTGAGTCTGGTGCTGGGGAGGGTGTCAGGGTTCTCAAACCGGGCATAGAATTTGTTGAGAGGGGTCTTTGGGGCATTGTGCAGCTTTGGATTTATAGTCTGTAATGTACTTGATGCCCTTCCACATGCTCTGTGGATCCTGGGAGTAAAAAGTGTCCCTGGATCTTCTGAGCATATGCAGCTTTGCCTGACTGTGCAGCCGAAGCAGTCCTGCAGCACAGCGTCGCCGTCTTTGGGCCACACAGTGATGGCCCTCTGTGTGGTTCTGGAGCGTCGCAGCGGCGGATGGTATGCAGGCACCAGCATGACGGAGATGTGTTTGGAGAGCTCAAGGTGGGGGCAGGGGAAGGCTCTGTATGCGTCTCTTAGGTTGGTGTAGACGCCGTCCCGCGTGTTATTTCAACGTGTTGGAATGTTCACATGCTGTTTAAACCTCAGCAGGTTGTTCCTCCTTTCTACGTGGTTGAAATCCCCTGCTACCACGTAGAACGCCTCCGGGTGCTTGTTCTGAAGTGAGCTGATGTTGTGATGGAGCTCCTTCAGCGCGTTGTTAGCATTAGCATCTGGTGCAATGTAAACAGTAATAACGAACACACCCGTAAACTCCTGAGGCAGATAGTGAGGTCTGCACTTCACAGTCAGCTGTTCTGTCGCCTCGGAGCAGTGGCTGTTTACCAACACATAGTTTGTGCACCAACCTTTGTTGATATAGATGCACAGTCTGCCCCCTCTGGCTTTTCCGGAGAGCTGGTTGCGGTCCGCTTGGAAGAGCTGCCGGCCGGCGAGTTGGAAGGCTGAGTCCTGCCTGGTGTCATTTAGCAAGGTTTCTGTGAGACAAATCATTGCGCAGTTCCTCATCTCCTCAGAAACACTGATCCTCAGCCGCAGCAGGTCCAGCTTGTTGTCCAGAGAGCTGACGTTGGACAAGAAAAGTGACATAATCGGGGGTCGGTTAGCATTGGTCTTTAGCGTGGCTAGCACACCGCCGCGCTTCCCCCTCTTCTGCCGCCGCTTGCATTTCCTCCGCCGGCCCTTTGTCTGCAGCGCTCTGCTCCCCCATGCAGAAGTCCGGAAGAGCTGTGGTCTGCCCAGCGTTGCTCAGATGTTATTGTCCAGAGTTGCTTTTTTACTGACCAAACTGTCCTTAATCCTACAAAGTTCAGCCCGGCTATAACTCATATCCATGAGGCGCATGACTTTAGACTCGGAACCAATGTAAAAACAAATGAAATCAGGGTGTTCCATAGGAGCGTGAGAAGCCGCTGCACTACTGCGCACCGCCATGTTTTGCGCGTTTGGGATATGCTTAAGAGACATTAGCAATGGTGCATCATTACGTTTTGCAGATGTTATGTTTCTATTGTTAATTCTCAATCAGAAAAAGAGTTGACTGTTTAATCCATGTGGTTGGTCAGACTTAACTTATGAAGAGGAGTTTAAATATATTTTTTAAAAGTAATATGGATAGAACGAGAGCAGGAAATAATCATTGTTGCTTGGTTTGCAGTAATGTGAAAGTTGCCCTGGTCTCACAAATAGCTGAGTTGAAAAGCTATGCCTACAATTTGTATAATATACAAATTGAGTGCACAGGATTTTGACAGATATGGTATGACCCTCCCCTGTGGTCATCAATTCTGAATATAAGTGGCTGAGATGAACTGAGTCAAACTCAGCTGTGGTAGTTCAGTGTCCTTATCAGGATGTCTCCTGGAAACCTTTCTGTAAAGGTTTTCAAAGCAGGTCCTTATGCTGGTATACCTACGAGCATTCTGAGATCTCATTCTAGGACTAACCGTCTTGCCTAGTAAATGTCTAAGACACAGTATGTTGCTGGAAGGTATGATGTCTTGGTTTCTCTCACAGAACGGTTACCTCCACATTCCAATCCAGGCAAAACAGATGAATCCTTGCATATTTTGAGAGAGTACTGCCTAGTCATGGGGCATGGAGCTGCAGTGGGTGGGTGAAGTACTGTAGGAGTATCATCCATCTCATAGGATGGTACTTCTCATGTTTAGATTGTGGAGGGCAAACAGTTCGATAGGATAGTAGTAAAAAAAAATACAAAAATAAATAAAATAAAAACATGTAAACACTATACTGTCAAAAATAGCACTCCTGGTTGTCATCAATTGCAGAAAAAATAACAATGTTCAGACCAGTCTCATAAGTCACAGAAAGCATGAGTCCCTCAGACTTTGTGTTGCTATGTTTGCTGTGGAAAAATAAAATTTGCATTTAAACTTTGTTCATTTGTTTGATTTTTAGTAATTTTCAGATGTAACCATTTGAAATATTCAAAATTGGAAGTACATTGCTTTTTCATGGGATTACAGTTTTTAAATAAATGCATCATGCAGGAAATATTCCTTTTTTAAGTTTTTTGTGTTTTTGTTTTTTTTTGCTTGGATTTATGATGAGGCTCATGGATGTTACATCTTTATGTACACTTTCCCAATTCCAGTTCTCAACTGTTTCCACCATTCAATAAGAAAGATAGTCTGTGCTACACTTTTCGTTACTGCTGCAATTCAATGGTTCTACTTTTGGCTAAAGTAAACCATCATGCAACATGCAATATAAAGGGTATAATGAAAAACTCAAATTATGCAGTCCTTTCAGCTTATGTTCTATGTAAGTAAATAATACATAGATCCACTTACCTCCAGGGGTCCTCTCTTTGGAGGAATCCCTGTCATCCTTGTCATCATCATCGTCATCCTTTGTGTTTTTAAATACCTGAGCTAGTAAAAAAACTGTAACTGTAACTTAATTTTTGATTTGTTAAACCCAGAGTCCTCCTTCCTTGAGACCCAGCCCTAGGGTTGTAACAGTATGTCATAAAACAACCTTTCCCTGCACTTGCAATGCTTTTTGGAGGATGTCATTTACAGCTCTCTATGTGTTTTTCAGTACCTGTTTTTGCTAAATGGCTCCAGTTCAGTTTAAATGGAGAGTCTTTGTCTGTGTAAAAGCAATTTACAATTTCCACATATTCTCAATTGGACGACAAAATAAATGTAACAATTGTATTGTTTTCCTGTATGCCTTTGTTTGCTTTATTACTGAAAGAATAACATTTACCCCGGTTTCAAGACTTTTGTGACCTCCAACAGGCTTTGTTCCAAGTAGCCTTTTATTTTACTACATTAATCTTCTCATCAATTGTGGTTAGATTCCATTTACATGCTGAAACAATGGACCCAATAAAATGTTGCTTGCACCACCATGTGTAACTCTGGGGATGATGTGTTTAAGGAAATGTACTGTGTATAATTTTCCTCTGTTTATTTTATGTGTTGGCCAAATACTTTAAATTCAATCCCATCTAACCAGAGCACTGTATTCCACGTTTGCTGCTTTTTGCGGGGGTCTTATGTCCAGATCTCTAATAAAGTAAACTATAGGAAATAATTATACATGACAAAAGTAACACCTCTTATCACCTTTTCTCCAGAAGAGATTGTTATCTCTTAAAAGTACTTAGAGGACCTCATATGTACTTAAGGAGCAGAAGAACACCATAGTAAGATGTGTTTAAATGTAGTCAAAAGAAATTGCGAGAAACCGATCATAAGCTATATAAAATATGAACAACACATAAAGTTTGTCTTGCAGATTTCCTTGCCCTTATTTTATACTCAAGGAATTTAATCATAGAACCATAGAAAACCTAGTAAACTTTAAAACGTAGACCGATCATTCATGTTCATTTATTTATTTATTTTAAGAAAGAAGACATTGTGAGAATATCATAGAGGAACATTTGTGGCAACTTTTAATGTCTGTTTTCTCGCTCTGCCCACTTTACCGTCTGAATACTGTAAATAAAGTCTAATAGTTCCACAAAAAGCTTTTAAACTGTATCAGCCTACAATCTTCTGCTGTTGGTGCAAGATTGTGTGCAGACTGGGGAGAGTAAATGCACCATGGTGGGGCAATTCATTTAAATTCCTATGCTGTCGTTTCCTTTTCTTCCCTGTTAACATCTGCATGCATTACCTTTCACAACATGTTTATTCCAATTACCAGGCATGTGCTAAGTCAAAATATTAAGTCTCCTTTATACAAATCAAGAAACGGGGCTGATGAAAGGCCATTTTGTGGTTGAATGTCAGGCTTCACTGTATTGGCAATGCGTATCATACTGCGTCTCACTCTCTAACCCTGTTTATCAATTTAGAACAGCAGGTATGTTGCATCAGACGAGGGAATGGCATGGTAAAATGTAACTGTGTAATGAAATGGGTTCGTTTATAATAACATGTATGATGCACAATATTGCATTGCACAAAAGAGACAAATTCTACCTGTTGCTCTCCCTCTATTCCTTTTAGTATCCGGATCACTGAGACAACTCAAATTTTTAAACTAAATGGTCTGATGGGTTAAAATGGAAGTCCTTGTTCATCGGCCGTAATCAGCCTTCCAGTAACTGAGATGCAGCTCTGTGATAACCAGTTGCCAAACTCTGTTTGCTCACAGCCAAATAGGCCGAGCCAAGTTGCAGCCGCTCTGCAGACAGATAATATTCTTGTTGTGTACACATTCCCTCAGTGGAGAGACAAATGCGTTATAGTTGCAGTAATTATTCCTGGGATATTTTTACTTTTCCGCTAATAATCATTTCATCCCTTGGGATTTAGTATTTTCCTTGGAGCAGGCGTTTATATCCATGGTATGACGAGTTTGTGCAAACACACAATGAGTCATCACCTCCTGTGAAGCCACACAGGCCGATGCATGCCGACTTCTATCGACCAATTACTCAATGGGTCATCGCTGTGTGAGCAGGCCAACTTGGCTGTCATCTGTTCCACTGAGCACTGAGTAGTGTGGCGGAATGGAATGGAGATGAGGAACGAAGAAGAGGCTTTGGGGTCTCTTTCCATTGTGTCAGGCTGACACACCCATGGGTGTCTAGGCAGCGACGCAGCAAACGTCAGCGCTCCAGCACGTGTGCTGCGGGTCACATCTGGGACCTTGAGAAAATAAGTAAGTCAGACTCCATTTGTTATCTGTCTCTGTTCCTTGGGGAATCAAAGGGGAAGAGATTTCCAGCCGTCCCGCCTGACTGAGCCAGACTCCCTTAAGAGTGATGCCTCTCTCTCTCTCTCTCTCTCTTTCTCTCTCTCTGAGCTTTGCTCACACTAGACATGGCATGCAAGACAGTTGTAGCGATGTGTCTTCACAATCATAGGAGAAAAGGAGAGGAGAAAGGAACAGCACTGTGGATAAAGAAAAAGAGACCTTTATAGAAGAAAGAATGCTCAGAAGAGTGTTATTCTTTCATCAAGAGGCAAGCACTAGTGTTCGAGAATAATGGGGGTATTTATTTAGTTTATTGATTGTTTTAAACACAAGTTAAAAGACAAACAAAACAAGAGCAAACTTTGTCAGGCATACAAAGCAGACTTTTGAAGTCGCTAAAATAGAAGGTTACTCAGGTTCCCTGTTTGAATTGAGTTTGTCTCCTACAACACAACATTTCTTCTGCTGAGCATTGCTGCTCATAATTCAATTTGGATTTTATGTGTTCTAACTAAAACGGTTTGTTTTCTCTCTTTTCTGCTATTTTGTATAATTCTGAACACAAAGTATTGTTGATTGGTTTAACCGTTATTATTCCAGAATATCTACAATCAGATACAACCACACAAACTATTTGTGCATAATGCTCATTGACATACGGTTCTGTATATGCCTTTTTAAATTTAGTCCGACAATTTCTTTTATAGGAATATTAGTATGCATGTGTATCTTTACATTTCCATAGATTAGAAAACTGGTTTTATCAACCACTTTTAAGTTATACATTCCGTAACTATTCTTCCTAAACTGCTATACCTTTTGTCCAGAAGAAAAAAAAGAAAAAGTTCTTTCATTAGTAAATATGACAAATTTTAGAGTTCTCTATTATTTAAATTACACTTTCCGGCCACTTTATTTTGTACACCTTGCAAGTACCGGGTTGGACTCCCTTTTGAACTCAGATCCGCCCTAATACTTCGTAGCATGGAGTCAACAAGGTACTGGAATCATTCCTACGAGAGTTTGGTCCATATTGAAATGACAGCATCATGCAGTTGCTGCGGATTTGTCGGCTGCAGATCCATAATGCGAATCCAGCACATCCCAAAGGTGCTGTATTGGATTGAGATCAGGTGACTGTGGAGGGCATTCGAGTACAGTGAACTCATTGTCATGTTCAAGAAACCAGTCTGATTTGGTTTGAGCTTTTTGCCATGACGCTTTATGCTGCTGGAAGTAGCCATCAGAAGATGGGTACACTGTGTTCATAAAGCGATGGACATGGTCAGCAACAGTACACAGGTAGGCTGTCACCTTGCAAGAATGCTCAATTTGAACTATGGGGCCCAAAGCGTGCCAAGAAAATATCCCCCACACTATTACACAACCACCACATGCCTGAACCGTTGATACAAAGGCAGGATGGATCCATGCTTTCATGTTGTTGACGCCAAAATCTGACCCTACCATCCAAATGTCGCAGCAGAAATTGAGACTCATCAGACCATACAACGTTTTTTTCAATTCTTCTATTGTCCAATTTTGGTGAGCCTGTGCAAATTGTAGCCTGATTTTGCTGTTTTTAGTTGACAAAAGTGGCAAGTGTTGTGGTCTTCTGCTTCTGTTGCCCATCTGCCTCATGGTTCGACCTGTAGTGCGTTCAGAAATGCTCTTCGGTATACCTTGGTTGTAATGCGTGGTTATTTGAGTTACTGTTGCCTTTTTATTAGTTCGAACCAGTCAGGCAATTCTTCTCTGACCTCTGGCATCAACAAGACATTTTCGCCCACAGAACTGCCGCTAACTAGATATTTTCTCTTTTATGGACCATTCTCTGTTAACCCGAGAGTTGGTTGTGCGTGAGCAGTTTCTGAAGTACTCACACCAGCCCGTCTGGCACCAACAACCATGCCACGTTCAAAGTTCAAAGTTTTAAATCCCCTTTCTCATGTTCGGTTTGAACTGCAGCAGATCATCTTCACCATACATTCCTTAATGCATTAAGTTGTTGCCACGAGATTGGCTGATTTGCAATTTAGCAATTTGCATTATTGAGTAGGTGGACAGGTGTACCTAATAAAGTGGTCGGTGAGTGTATATGTAAAAAAACAGTTTTGGGCCTAACGCTAACCATCCAGAGTAATATCCATGGATCTACATTTAAACTGACAAACAATACAATTAGTTTGATTTTCCATGTAAGAGTGTTAGTAATTTGCTTGTATAAAAGTCAGTTTCTATGTTTAATGTTTCACTATATTTATTTATTCTGTCTCTTTTACTTTTTGGCAGGTGTGTAGGAGGACAATCTCCAACTTTACCATTCTGTACAGCCTCTTTTTATTGTACTCATCTTTGCTAATGAGATAAAAGCTTTTCTGTGGCACACAGCATTTTCTTTTTACCACTAACTTTATTTTGAAGTTAGGGGTAAAAATAAAATGCTATAAGCTACAACTTAACAGTGAAAAACAACTTATACCACAGTGATAATATGTCTGCTCAATACATCTATATTTCCCATCACAGTTTCCTAACTGTTTTGAGCATATGAAAAAACATCTGTGGTAGATTAAATCTCCTGGTAGGAGCGACGGTTGCTTACCCATGATGTGGAGTCCCAGCAAATCTCAGTACATCTCTATGCATCTGACTGATCAGATAATTTGAAGGAAGACTTGTTATGATGGCTTTATCAAAGCTACAATCTCATCATGTGTATTTTATCCTGGCAGCACTTTAAATTATTTTGTACTCCTTGAGGCACAGTTGCAATGCAATATGGAGGTCCTTCAGCTTCTTTGGATGCAATAAAAAAGGCTCCTATTAATCACCTAACAAATGTACTTTTTTCTGTTTGATTGAAAAGGCCACAGATTGACATGTTAATATTGCTGCAGAAAACTTAATGACAATCCTTCAAAGGTACAGAAAAGTCTGATATGGAGGTTTTTCTTTTTTTTCCAAACATCCATTACATAGCATTTTTCTTTCAAGTAATAATGCAGCCACCTAAGTTTAAGAGGCTTTCTTAAGACTAAAATGCAAATTTTTCAAGTTAAAGTTCAGAATTGAAATGACCAACCTTTAAATCTGTTAGTCCTATTTCAGTTTTGTCAGGCAGTTTTACTTGTGGGTTTTGTTGTCATATACAGACACATACTGTATGCCATAAATGGGACATAACAAACAGCTTTATTTTAATGAAAAAGACCTGGGTAGCAGCAAGAAACATACTTGCATCAATTTGTCTTAAAAATGGGTTTGTCAGATGGTGTAGTTTATATTAAAAATCATTGTGAATCAGATGTTTGGGCTGGGGCACCATATAATGCATTATTTCTTGCTTACTTGTATTAATTATATAGACACAATATAATAAAAGGCTAAATGGTCAAGTGATACTTGATGAAGGTATTTCAGTAATAGTTCAGTTCAGTAATAAAGTAGAAAGCCAAAGACATAAATCAAAGCAAGTGGTGATAAAATAAAATAAAACATTTGAGGTTGTGATTTCCAGATCATTTGTAAAAAACAAAAACAAATTTCATCATTCTCTCTAAATATCAGCCTCCACCAAATAACCTAATAGGTCTTTTGAAGATTTTCACTGTTTGATTTCTTTGAACTAAGAAAAAAACATTTTAAAGTTTAGAAACCTATATTAAAGTCATCTTTAATTATTCTCAGCATTTCTAGAGAGTCTATTTCAAACTCAAATTGGTAAATCTGTCTGTGGGGTGTCCAGTTTTTCCTGCGTTCATTTGCAGTATTAAATCATTTGAAGTATTAAATTATCTTGTCCACCCACTGAATTTGCAAGCAAATCTTTGAATATAAAGGAACATATTCTCACTCAAAGGCCAATTGGCTTTAGCCCATGCTTTGTTTAATGTTTTATCTCAAGTTAAAAAATATTTAGGTAAGATCTATAATTTACAATGTAAAGGGCTTGTTATTATGGATTTTTGACTAAAAATATTGAATACCTACTACCAAGCAAAGATATCTCACTGCAAGGTACAAAAGATAAAAACAAAGTCTGCCAACACTGAGATGCTCCTTAGTGGTAGCACATACAAGTGATTATACAGAATTTTAACCTTTACAGAAACCATAAAGATAAATGATCCTTGTGCGCTGTTGGCAATTGTCAGTGTCTATCAAAACCGTACAAGGAAGGAACATAAATTGGCCAATGAATGGTTGTTCCTCATAGTCTGATTAAATAAGATAAAAGGCTGGTTGTGATAAAAACAAAGACTCAGAGTTTACAGAACTTTAGAGTTTGTGGTATGTGGGGCAGATAAGCATGCGAGCCCTGATCGCAATAAACTTCTGAACATGCTCACAGGAGAAATTTGAAACACAGATCAGTGGTGAAAGATTGGTTGAATTTTATGAACCATATTTTTTTACATCACATGGATGCTCAGGTGCATCTCTTACCTGGGGAACAAAAAAATTCAGGACACGGTGCAAGAAGGCAAGCTTGCCAAGATTGCGTGTTCTGATCCAGCCATCTTTATACAGATTACTAGGACAAGTCATGTACCTAAAAGTAATGTCAAAATTAGTCATAGGCCTGGGAGATCAGTATAGAACAGTATATTTCCCAAACACCTGTAGCGGAGATAGGGAATATTCAATTTGTGTATCTACTATTATTGAAAATTCTGCTCGATACATCTGATCGGTTTTATTCTTACCTCATGTCTGAAAAACTCAACTAAATAACAGTTGGTTTCAAAATAGAAATTAAAAAGATGCCTCTCAAACATTATAAAACATAAATGGCATGCCAAAAAGAATTTTATATCTATTTTTCTAAATTTATAAACATTTATGACCATCTCAATGACTACTGAAAAATCAAAATTTGCATTGTTGTGTTTTTAGTTAGATACAACTACAGGCAAAGCCAGAGGCAGAACATGAAGGCAACAAGAGATAAAGACGGGAGTGGTTGTAAACAAAAGGCAGGTGGTTGATTCCAAACAGATTGCAGCTGAGTGAGGAGTAAAACAAGTAGACTGATGGAAAACAAGTAATTAACTCTTGGAGCTGAACAGACATTTAATACAACAAATAATGCAACACATGGAAAAAAAATATCTAACTATTCTAACAGAGAAAATACGATAAGCATAAAAAATAAGGAAAGAAGTATAAATACAGAAACCAAACATAAAGATATTAATAAATATGGCAATACCTTTCAAGTCAAGATAAATACAGGAACTAAAGGGAATATGCAAAGACATAATTGATAGAAAATAAACAATAAAGAGGTGATAAAGATACATACCCAAAAGGAACTCAGCCATCACCTTAAATTTTAGGCCATGACACACATTCTTTATAGGAATAATTTTAGGATGGTCAGTAAACATTGACAATATTTCTATTGAAAATCTCTTATTATTTAAAATTACACATTAAACTTCCCAACTGTTTTCAGTTTAACAAAGGATTTTACAGACTATGCATGCATAAAAGGGGACCGCCACATACTCTGTTAGGTAGGAGGTCATAATATTCTGTGTAAAGACTTTTTTAGGACTATTAAACTAAGCCTTTTTAATAAGTTTGCCTCATTATCAGAACAGTAAATTGCCTTTTATTCTTGAAAAACACACCATTCCAAATTTTCCATAATAGATACATGATTTAAACATCTACAATGCAGGTTTATCTTCTCCTTTTTTCCCCTGGTATAAATCATACCAAGAACATGCAATAGACATTCATCTGTAAAAATGCACTTATCATTTGATGTTATGCAAGCCTTACACAGTACATTTTTTTCTTTCCCTGCTGATAAGTGAATTTATTTTTATTTTTTTTTAAAGAGAGACCAATAACATCAAGCCTGAAAACAGAGGGATGTCTAAGAGCACACAATTTCCAGGCTGAAAGTAATGCAGTAACCTGGTTCACTTTAAGCTATGTTTAGTGTTTTGTGACAACTTCATGTACTTGGATCACAGCATGTGGTGGCACAAAACCTTCCATCACCTTTTCATTCCCTGTGCATTGCAGTGCAACATCTAACTGTATTCAGTCTAAAAATGGGATTACGCATTTTTACCTATGGGATTTTTTTTAAATATATTGCCTTTTCACTTAAAAATGTATTTTTCATTAGACCCATCCAGTCTCCTTTCCCTTAAGCTTTAAAATGTACAACTAAGATAATGTTGTAATTTGATAATCTGCATTTTAGTAACAGCCATAACCATGAGTTTATATATGCAATAACGTCAATAACGTAAAGCAAATTATGACTAACTGGAACTAAATATGACTATAGGAACAATTTAAAAGTTGCTGATTGAAATGGGGACACTTGCATCTTCAATCTGGGGTTACATGGCTTCCGCAATATCTGAAATGAAAACCAATTGAAAGCTTGTCACGGTATGTTTATTCAGCACCCATCCACCTAGAAGAATTGCATGAATAATCCTTTCTTATCTATCTATTGGAGGAGACATGAATGATTATACATTTTACTACTGTCTCCAAAAATAGGTTTAGCATTACTGACTCTACTGTGGTTGGATTGTTAGCTAGATTGTGGTTTTATAATTTTGAATCAGACTCTGGTGTGAACATAAAATAATAGGAAAAAGTAATATCTAAAAGCAAACAAAAAAAAATCCAACAAACAAAAAAAAGAAACAGTTTTTAACCAAAGAAAACATTAAATACTACTTTTTTCGGTTTAAGTGTTGTTTGGTTTTCCACATTTAACATAAATGGAGCAATTAGTGGCCCTCAGATTTAAATGAACTGCTAACCCTAACCCTCATAGCGTTTTCTCTTCTGGGAAAGGTTGCTGCCAAATAGCTTGTCCAATTTGAAGGTTTGAATATTCCTTGCTGCTCCGGACTGTTTATACAAAACCACTGAGTTATGTGCTTGGGATGAACCCGCCACATGAGGAAAGACAATATTCTTCCACTTCCTCGTGTCTTGCAGTCCATGTTGTACAATGCATGGATATAACATGCCTTTTTTCAGCTTGTCACCTGTTTAACACATAACTTTCTTAAAAACCATATAATTTTTGTTAATGACCAAAGAATTTTACAACTAAGATGAAGAAGTTATTAGAAAGCACAGAGTATCAAAACATTGGAAAATGTATATATTACTTGGAGTGTTTCTTACTGCTACGAATGTATCAGATATTTAAAATCTTACTTTAAGTTTACACAAAATGGGATTACCTAGAAATTAAAAAGAAAATGCAAATCCAGAAATCCTTTCTTAGAAATCCCGCTTTGTGTGAGAATATGCTGTATCCTTATTTCTCCACAGGGCCCATCTTCGAAAGATGCTTGTTCAGCACGCAGGCGAAGGAGCTGTTGGAGTGCAACACGCAGACAACCAGACAAGGTGTAATCCAAAGATAAACACTGACAAGGAGCAGGCAAACAGGAAGCCAACATGACTAAGAGATGGCTGTACCTACAAAACACGCTGCTGGCCAGCTATGGCAAACAAGCCAGCAGGAGACTGCCAACACAGCTCAATTTACATTACATTTTACAATCAATGGTTGATTGACATTGAGAGGCTGCATTAAGATGAACAAAAAGGCCAACCCTGTGTTGTGATGAAAACATGATGTTAAAAAAGCAAGCATGTATCTGCTGTTAATGTAAGATAATTTAACCATCTATCAAAACCACACGCAGAGTGCTGTAGATTTAAAAAGTTTTACCAAAAGTTTTTTCACACTGCTACAAATCAAAGTTTATTGGCAAACTTTGAAGAGTTCTTTATATCATCAGACTAAAAAAAGTTCCAGATTTGATTCATCATTCCTCAGAACAGACTTACAATACATACATCTTAGGGTTTTTTTATATTGTGGATCTGTAGTTGGGTATATCACAGGGTTCAGGTTTAGAGTGTCACTTTAATAAACATCATGTGTCTTACTGTGGACAGTGTAACCTCAGTGGTTTATGGTGTTTTGCTGTTATCCAGTATTTTTGTAGCAGGACAATGAAATTTCTGAACCTTTCTCTGGACTTAACCATACATCTAGCATGCAGTGAAGCATCGCCAAGAAGCGAGGAAGATTTTGTCTTCTGTCTCAAGCACAGATAATTAGAATTAGATCAGAACAATTGCCATAGCCAGTAAAATATGTTTGCATACTGAAAAATTGTTCCGATGTACTGGAGTGGATAAATAAAACAAAATATAATAAATTAGAAGGGGGAGAACAAATGATTGGCTTAATCAAGTGTGCGTGACACTACAAATGAGTAGGATCTTGTTTTTTTGTGAACGAAATACTTGTAATATTAGTTTTGTTAAACGATTTAAACTGTTATTGGGTGCTTCGTTTATACTTAACAATTGAACAATTTAGAATTTTGCCAATACAGCTAATTTGGAGCAAGGGAATAAACCACAGGTACATAGGCATAGGCATTTAAACCTTTCAATTGTAACTTTTTGTTTGTTGTATTTAAACTTTATTAAAATGTTATTGCAGTTTTATCCAATCAAAGCTCGTGTGCATTGGGGAGGAATTTGTGTATGCTCAGTCTGCTAAACACAAACTGAGTAAAGATTAGACACAGGAAATGTCTTGTATATTTGCAGGGTTTCAGAATATTTTTCAGGTAAATGTTATAGAGGCAATAATAAATAAAAATGAGTTACAAATCAGTTTATGCCTGTTTGTACTTTTCTTCATGTCGGAAAACAACAGAGATTTTCTTATCCCAAGACAGCGGCCATTTTCATTTTGCACCGGCTATGACTCTGACTGGATAAACTAATCAGCTCATGCCCCAGGGATTACATTCCTTATCATATCTTTGCCACCAGTCGTGTTAAGCATGCTGCCACATTGAAACATTTATTTTTTTACATTTTTTATTAGAGCTCCATTTTAAATCAAGATTTTACGTAAAGCCACAGACTTGGTTAATTGGTTTCTATTATATTAGGAGTGATTGTAAAGCAGAAAGGTGGTTGGGGAGACTTAAACAGAAGTGCATGAAGCTCTGCTGACTCACACGTTTCGGATATGTTGTGAGTCCACATTGAGAGACACTCTCAGCTTCAGCAGCCTTGAACACCAGATTGAAGGGGGTTTAAGGAAAGGCTGAAATTGGTGAAATTGAAATAATGGAGGCTGTAGTTCGTGCTATAAATCCTGGCTTAAACTGTGAAGTTACCTGGAAGGAAAAAGAGATCTCACTTTAGCCACTCTCAGACAAATCTTGAGAACCCACTATGCTGAAAAGGGTGCAACTGTACTGTACCAAGAACTGACCAAAGCTGTACAAGCGCCTGGTGAGTCTGCACTTGATTTTCTGGTCAGAGTTCTTGTTCTTGCGGCAAAAGTTTCTGTTTTCATCTGAGCGAGCCCAGTCGGGCCTGAAATACAACAAAGAGCTTGTGCAAAGTCAATGTTTTCAGTCCATCATGACAGGCTTGTCAAATGACTGCATAAGAGCAGAAATGAGGATTTATCTGTACGATGAGCACAGTAGTGATGAGTTGCTCCTACAGAAAATGCAAATCTTTCAACACAATGACAATGAGAGGGTTCAAAAGATTAAAGTCACAAATAAAGCTACTCATCGAGCAAGTATGAGTACACGAGCAAGCTGATGATGAAAATGACTCTTCTACAACCACAGTTTTAGCTAAAGCAAACAAGCCAATCAGAGAGAATCCTTTATTTTCAAAAACAGAGGCGAGCAACACAGCAATAAAGGAACTCACAGGTCAAATAGCATCCCTTGTGCAAACGTTCCAAAGCGGGAGGCAAAACATTGATATAAATCAGACCAAAAACATTAGCTAACACTTTTAAGAGACCTAAGAGACAATGTATAGCATGCCAGCGAGACAAACAGGACTGCAACCACTGCTTTAAATGTGGGAGTGACACACACTGGGTAAAAGGGTGCAGAGCAGGTGGCAGACAGGAACTGTCGGAAAACTCGCAGAGGTTGTGACAGGGTGACATGTCATGACCTCAGAGTTCAAGTCCCAACATGATCCAAAACTGAACTCTAAAACCTGATTTGTGAACTTGGACACTGTAAAGATGACAGGAAAGACATTGCCCACCCGTCACCCTACAACACTTTCAAAGCCACATGACACACTCAAGGAAGACAATCCTTCTGGTGTATTCAATCCTATCACGAAACGAAAGCGAGTTGCAGAGCTCATCGGAAAAAAATGTCTTCTCTGGTGCAAAATGAACACTGTAAAAACCCAAGCCTTGTGGAACACGGGAGCCCAAGTGTCCATCATGAGTGAGGCATGGAAATCCCAAAACTTACTTGATGCAGAAATCCATTGCATCAGTGAACTTTTAAGTGGGGATGAACTACTGGATATAAGAGCTGCAAATGGCTCAGAAATTCCATTCCAGGGCTGGGTACCAGTTAACTTCAGTCTGTGTGATCCAAAAGCTAAAGAAGCAGTGTCTGATAATGTACTGGTTCCAGTGCTGGTGAGTAAAGACATAGTTCGGAGGCCCATAATACGTTTTTATATCATTGTGGAAATGCTGTCAAACAAACATGATAAGGCTCAGCTTTTTGACAACATTGCAGTGCTCAGAAAATCACTAAGGCTAGGCTCATGAAAACTAGAAGCATTGCTAAATGTCATTCAAGGGGCTAAGAATGAGAATGATCCCTACCTTGTCAGAACGGGGCGCAAACCTACAATAGTCCAAGCTGGACAAACAAAGTGTATGACCTGTCTTTGTAGAACAGATCTGAAAGTAAAGTCTGAAATGCTGTTGGAACCTGAGATAGATCTATCTTTGGACGAGGGACTTAAAATTAACTGTCAGCTTTTAAGTGTTTACTGTCCCACACGTAAAGTCAACATTTTAGTAAGAAATATGACACAACATGACATTACTGTGCCAAGCAAAACTGTGATAGGGAGCATACCGATAATAACAGACCCTGTGCAGCCAGAGGAACAACAGGTTCATTCTGTAAGTGTTGACACTTCCTCAGCTCCATCATGCCCCCCCACCGATCCATCCCAGGGGGATCCCCACAAAACACTTTTTGATCCTCCTGTCAATCTGGAGCACTTGACCAGCGAGCAGCAAGCAATGGTCAGGCAAATGGTCAGGGAGGAGTCCGGAACATTTGCTAAAAACATAGATGACATTGGCTACATTCGGAACTTGAAAATGGACATTAATTTGACTGATGACATTCCAGTAGCTAAAACATATAACGCTATACCTCGTCCATTGTATGAAGAGATCAAGAGCCACATTCAAGACTTGTTGAATAAAAGTTTCATCCGCAAATCCACCTCCCTAAATACAGCTGTTGTGGTTTGCGTGACAAAATGGGATGGGAGTCTAAGACTTTGTATTGACTATAGGGAGCTTAATAAAAAAAACAACCTCTGACAGACATCCCATACCACGGATCCAGGAGATACTTTATTGCTTGGGTAGGAAATGCCTGGTTCAGTGTGTTGGATCAAGGTAAAGCTTACCATCAAGGCAGTGTCAGTGAGACACTTCCAGTCTTTCTTCCATACTACGCTGGAAAGCGTAGTATGGAAGAAAGACTGGAAGGTCTCCGTGACAAAATATGCATTCCGTACTTGGATGATGTGCTGGTCTACAGTAAAACTTTCAAACAGCATGTAGAGGATGTGAGGTTTGTTCTCAGACAACAGCAAGCTTGTGGAATCAAATTGAGACCAGACAAGTGTGAACTGTTCAAGAATGAAGTGCGTTATGTTGGCAAGGTGATCTCAGCTGAAGGTTACAGAATAGACAATAAAGAAATATAGACTGTACAAGCGCTAAAGGGAAAACCTCCAACAAACATCAGAGAGCTGCATAAACTCCTTAGTTTCTTTCTCTCAGGAGGTGGAGCCCAAAACACTGAGTCAAAACATACCTCTCGGGCCGGAGGGGCTGGACAGCTTCCCCCAAGTCAGAAAATAGGATGGACTAAAACTCACCAGACAGCCCTGAACTATTTTATTGATGTTTTGACTAACCCACTTGTTATAGCTTACCCAAGTTTTGAAGACCCCTTCATTCTTCACATTGATGCATCTGAGCAAGGATTTGTTTTGTATCAGAGACACGAAGGCTGGCACAGAGTTATTGGGTACGGTTCAAGGAAATTCTGTAACGGTATACAGTGACAACAACCCTGTTATGTATATTTTAAGTACGGCTAAATTAAATGCAACTGGACATCGCTGGGTCTGTGAACTTGCTGACTTTAACATAACACTTAAATATTACCCAGGAAAAGTGAACGGGGATGCAGATTTTCTCTTGCGCGCTCCTGTGAATATGTACTCTTACATGAGTGAATGTACAGAGCAGTGGTCCCCTGAAGCTTTAAGTGTAATCTATGGCACAGTTGAAACAATGCAACACCAAGAACTGGACTGGATCTCACCCATAACTTGCAGTTCACATGTTCAAGAGCTAAATGCTGTTAGTCAGCCAGACATGAAAGTAAAGCAGCAGGAGTTACTGCAAGCACATGGATCGTGTATTGCATCTTGCCAGACGAAGGTTTTATTGGCCGGGAATGCAAAAAGACATTAAGTTTTTCATAACAAAAGTCTATAAATGTAACAACCAGAAAAAAACTACAGTGTATATCAGGGCCACCCTGTGTCAGGTACCTGCAACAGCTCCCTTTTAATGGTTGCCATTGACTATCTTCACCTTGAAAAAAGCAGGGGAGGGTTTGAGTATATTTTAGTGATAATCAACAACTTTACTAAATTTGCCCAAGCTTACCCAACTCATAACAAGTCAGGTAAGACAGCAGCGGAAAAAATCTTTGATGACTTTTCTCTCAAATATCGGTTTCCTTGCAAAAATACACCATGACCAAGGTAAACAATTTGAGAACCATCCATCAAGCAAGTGCAAAAATACACAGACATGACCGACTCAAAGACAATTCCCTATCACCCACAAGGGAAGCCAGCTGAACGATTTATTTGCATGTTGTTGTCAATGCTGCGGACATTGGATGAAGAAAAAAAGGATGATTGGAGTGATTACGTCAGTAAAGTTGTGCACACCTACAACTGTACCACCAGCGAAGCTACAGATTATTCTCCTTTTTACCTGCTCTTCGTTAGAAATCCTCGTTTACCCATTGACTTGGTGTTTGGGATAAATGAAGAGGAAGGTTTTTGTTCACATCAGGAGTATGCTAAAAAATGGCAACAGCAGATGAGAGAAGCATATGACATTGCTTCCAAATCCATTAAAAAGGCTAATGTGAGAGGAAAAACATACTATGACAAAAAAAGACAGAGTTCAGTGCTTTCCCTAGGTGACAGGATCCTAGTTAGGAATATGACAGAGAGAGGATGACCAGGAAAGTTGCGTTCGTACTGAGAAAGTCAAGTTTACATAGCCATCTTTCGGAAGGGGGGAGACAGCCCTGTCTACGAGGTAAAACCTGAGCGTGGCATAGGGAGGGGCAGATTACTCCATCGCAACATTCTGATGCCATGCAATGATTTGCCCCTGCAGGAATAAACTCAAAGAACTGTAAAACAACAAAATTCTCAGATTGAAAGGAGAAAAAAACACAAAGATAGTCAGCCAAAGGAAACAACGGAGGACACAGAGAGTTCGGATGTGGAAGAACGATATTGGGCACATTAGCTCAGGAAACAAAATGTTGCACCTTCTGTCACTCCTGAACCAGAACCTCAGCTGAAACTGAATGCTGAGGCAGAGGACTTCAACATGGAATTGAGCATAGATGATGACTCAACCTGGGAATGGAACATCTGGACATGATACTCAAGAGGTCACACAAACTGTTCCTTCTGCAGATCTGCCAAACTCACAGGAGCCAGAACTTCCTGAGACTCAGCCATGTAGTTCACAGAGAGAGAAAAAACCTAGAGAGACACTGACATATGACCCATTGGGAAAACCCACCCAGCTTGTGGTGGGGCGTCACACTAACTTAATGTTCGCTGAGACACTGGCACCAGTGTATGGACAATGTAGTGCACCTTGGCTTCTTCCACAGATGTTTAGACCACACCTGGTTTATCCTACCTTTATCCCTACAGGATATTACTGAGAAGAAAAATAATAATAATAATTTGTTGTTTATTCTGGACTGTGATAAGTTAGTTTGGTGAAAAGAATGTACACGTGTACATCAGTTTGTGAACTGAGTTGCTACTGTTAAAATAGAAGCCACAGATAATAGAAAACTGAGATAAAATGAACATAGAAATGGGTTCTTTTGGTCATGTTTCCAGTAAGACAGTACGGTTAAAGTGTTATTACTACATTGCTGATGTTGATAAACAGAAGTTCTACACTTAATCCAGAGTTAAGAATAGTTATGGCATTGAAAGATATAAATGGAATGGTTTCAGTATGAGTAAGTTTATGTAAGTCAAAAGTCTCCATTGAATGACGTTTGTACATGGGATGACTGAAATTAATTTTCCTAGCATAAATGGGGTACTGTATTATTATTATTACACCTAGTCAGAAGTAGACAAGCATCTGGTCTGGACACCGTTGTGTTTTTGTACGAGTAGATTGTGAAGAAATCACATAGTATATTATTATACTGTACGCTTATGGTAAAACCATAGAAATGCACTTAAACCCATATATTTATTTCTAACTTTCAACAGAAAGGTATTGTCATTATTTAAGATGTTGAATTGAAAAAAAATTCTTAAAATGCATTTCATATTTGGGTATTATTGCCACATTATTTGGTAAAACGGTTCTGTAAGACCTAATGTTGAGGACAACACTCATTTTGCAGGGGAGGATTGTAGCGCCCTTCAGGTTGTTCGCCAGTAGGGAGCAGAACAAGTACTGCGACGAGGAAGGTTTACCTGTGTGTTGCATTCTGGGGAAAAGGAGTCTAGAGCACGTTTTGTGACTAGCGCCGGACATCTTGTGGAGTGTTCCCCATGTACCGCTATTAAAAATAAATGACAACTTTTCTACACTACGTCGTTGTACTGTAGTGGTGTAACATTTGCAATGTTATGTTTTATGAATGTCATTACTTCGATCTGGATGTGATTGCTCAAATGGATGTTGTCAGCTTATCAGCTAATATGAAGCCTCTTGAATTAACATGCTAAAAGATGCCATTTATCTAAAGGTTCCATAGACTGGAATATGAAATGTTTAACTTCCAGAAATTTCAAAGTGTATTATTTTCAAGGTTGTTAAACATGATTCCAATGTTTGAAAATCTTCAAGAACACCAAAAACATTAAAGAAATCAGTTGTGGTAAAACTAGCCAGATGGGCAAGGGATTAAAAGACTTTAATAAAGAGTACTCAGGAAACAAGTAGAAGTAGAAAAAGGGATAACAAGCTGCAGGTTCACTCTCCAGCATCAACAATCATAAATATACAGCAAAACCAAAAAAGAAAAAAGTTTAAATCAAATTATCGTTTGATAGAATGACCCAGTCAAAGTCCAAAGAAAGCTAACGCTTGGCAATCTGTGGCCAGAATAGATGGTGTTGACAGCCTGAAGACAAGTAAAAGGAGGTTAAATATGGGTGAATACAAATGCACACCACACTTGTTAATAATAATTTGTCATTAATAATAAAACCATGTATAGTTTTACAGCATTAGAATCCCTATTATAATATATAGTTGTATGTGGAAAATTGTAAAAAAAAAAAAAAAGGGATATTGCTTTTGCAAAAGTAAGATGTCTTATGCAATACTTTAAATACATACATATATAGCAATGAATGCAATGATGTTTAAATCTTGTCAGTGCTATTTAATGTTTATTAGGCTGTATGCTGTAATATACAGGATACAGACTCTATATTCCAAACTGAAGATTTGCTGGGTGACGTTTCATGTCTAATTCTCGTCTACCCTTGTCAAGATGGCTGACATGATATGTCCCCGTTACAGCTGTGATACCACAAATACAAATCTCATCTTTCCCCTTTTCTGTTATTTAAGTAATTTTAAAGTATAACAGAACATTATTCAGTCAATTTGTCTAAATACGTTTGTCCCAAACTAGCCTAGCTGGGTTTTGCTACTAAACTAATTATAACAATAGATACAATGTAAAGATATGGCACTGACATATTTAATTTTTCTCTCCTACCACTGATATTTTCTGTTTCTCTGGAAACTCAGCAGAGTCACAAGCAAACAGTCTCAGCCCTGCAGCAGAGATGATCTCAGCCTCAAGGCTCACCATGCGAAAGCTTAGATCAGAGAATTTCTTCTCTGTGCTCAATCCTGCTTTGAAAATGAATTGATCACAAGTGGCTGCTGCGTGGAAACCCAAGAGACTCTTGTTCTGATGAAGTAAGTTTAGAGCCTTGCTAATTTTTTTCATTAATATTTTTGTGGGCTCTTTGCTTAGTGAAGACTTTTGTTAAGTGCTGGAGGAGTTTTTGCAGGACAAATTGATCTTATCATAGATAAGCATCCACTGAGTGGGGAATAAGGTCATGCCCGAAGCCATTATGAGGACATGAGAGGTTTTTCCTTGGCAAGAAACCACTAAAAATGCAACTGTTAGAAAGCCACATTCGTTTCTAGGGGATTAATAATTGCTGGAGCAGAGCTTTAAAGAAACATGGCTGTAAAAGAAGGACATAAAGACACAGCTTCTCAGCTCTGACTTGGGTGATATTATTGACAGCTGTGAGGAGTGAAAATTTATATTTATGTTCTGAGGTTCTAGTGAGATTTCTGGCTTGTGAATAACAAACCGGCGCTAGAGGCACAGTGATGAGGAATGAGTTGACTTCATATAGCATTATACTTCGGGGAGACTAAAGGAGAATCAGATTAAAGAAACATCAAGAGGAAAGCAAGATGAACTAGAAAGGCTCCTTTTGTCTTATTTAACTACTTTACATGTTTTACATCCCATTAAAGCATAAATATTGACATAAACACTCTGACCTTGCAGATCCATTAGCTGTTGTCATGTCATGTCATGCTTTATTCTGCATTATGTTCACAAGATTTGTTTGACTCTATGAGTTACAGTAGCTTTGTCTTTTTTTCTGTAAATTTAAGAATGAAACCCTCATGGTGCAAAGTGGTACAGAGCAGAGCAATCAGTGCACATCCAGAATATGTTAGTCTTACATTTTAACTGTAATAGGTGCATGCCTTCTATCACAGTTCAGGTTAACCGGGACACATTCAGAAGCATTTGGATGACAGTTCTGATAGACAAATTTTCTGTAAGACGAACTGAAGACAAGGATGACATATCAGCCATAGATTTTAAGGTTCTGTAAGCAAACAAACAATGTAAAAGTTGAGCTGGGCCCTATTGTAATTGGGTTAAAGCAGGCACTGCCCATAACAATGAATCATAATGTTAACTCTGAGTTGGTCACAGCAGATAAACAGTCATACCTAGCTGGGTTTATTCCCACTAAACGTCTTTTAAAATAAAGCCACATGGTTGCTCTTGCTACTGCGAATGCACTGGTTTTGTATTTGTTTGTCAGATATTTAAAAGATAAAAATAAAAATAAAAGTTTGTTTCTTAGAAAACATTTTTTTTTATCTTAAATTAAAACAAGTATAAAGCTAGGGAGGCACTAAAGTATTGGATGTTTGTAAAGTGATATATGTAATTGAAAGTTAAGTGGAAAGTTTGTTTGTTAAAGGAAAAAAAAAGGGCAAAAGCAATAAGGATAATATTTTAAAATAGAAGCCACACTGCCAAAATCTACAACATTTAGTTCAATGGTGTACTTCGCATGGTTGGCCAGCAAACACATTTGGCCTAAACCCCATAGAAAAGCTACAGAATACCATCAAGAGAGAGAATAGAAACTTGAACCAACAATGCAGAAAAACTAAAGGCAGCTGTTTAAGCACCAATATGATTTCCCTAGAAACTCAGCAGACTTCCAAATCTCCACTCCACATTCCTCTAATATATATTTCTTTATTAATCTTATGTAATGACTTCATTAACTGTATCCTTGTGTATGTTGTACATTTTGTTTAATGTCTGAACTTGTGTACACTTTACGTTATCACGTACAGTAGTGGATACAGTTTTCCTGAAATGTGACATTTAAGACAGAAATTAAGACTTGTGTATGTCGATTTCAAGCTAACTAGCCATCAAAATTACATATAACATAATTACCCATAGTATTAAAAAGAATAGATTATATGTATCTATGCAACCCAACATTGTTCTTATCCTGTATTAACAGTAAGGAGATCAAGCACTGGCACATGGAAAGTTCAAAGCAGCCTTGGTGAGACAGGCAGTGTGCCTTAAAGTGGCAAGAGAGTCTGAACTAATTTGATGGGTTTCAGCTCTGTTCAGATGCCACCCATCACCTCCACCTCGTTTTTCTCAGAGATCTCACCTCCCTAGAAGAATCTAGATTGTCGACCATCACCATGTACCAAACATGCACACACAGTAAGAGCCACTGACAGTGGAGTGAAACCCATTGATTATCTCATTACAGTGACACCTGTCAAAGGATAAGATCAGGCTGCAAGTGAACAGCTGCTGCACCCAGTGTGCTGGAAGCTCCATGGATAAGTAAGGTTTTGAATGACTTTGACAAAGTAAAGTTGTGATGGTTTGACAGCAGATGATGATTGACTCTGACTCATCAATGCATGTGTAGTAAGTGCGCCATGTGAATTTTATTTTTTTGCCATGTATGTTGGTACATCTAAGAACATGTATTAAGCATATATAATTTATAAAACATATGAATTTGCCATATCAAGCTAATTTTCCACTCATGATATGGTCCTATTTTATTTACTAATATGTTAAAAGGGTAAACATTTAAACCTGAAGAAGTAAACAAATATTTCTGGTTTATCCAGACACTCTTCTGAACAATAAAACCAAGAAAACCATACTATCTGTATACAAGCCTGTGTATGAGTGTAGGAACAGATAAGCAAGCCAGAGTGCCTTATCTGCTGGATGCCCATACTGTCAGATGTGACCCAGCTGGCTGTTTTTATCTGAAACACTGGGTCCTAGGTGATTTTTCACATATTACAATCCCTTTAAACTTACTCTTGGAGAAGTTTTTATATCTCTCTCATATTTCTGGACTTCTGTCCATTTTTTAACCTCAACGCCACTATGTCCTTGGTGTTGGCAACAGGCATTTGCAGTTGTGTCAGTACTTATTTAGCATTAACTGCTTTAATATTTAGCTCAAAAAATCCAAACAGGGGTCTTTTCCCCTCAAAGGTTTGCAAATTATTGAGGTGATCAACTGTTGAAGGCTTTTGTCCATCTAGGATTTGTGGGGGAAATACAATTAACAATAATTTATATAGTGTGACCCAAGATAAACACTGTACACACTATTGTGAAGATTAACAAACTTTACAATAATTAAGCACTTCTTATGGCTTCATACCAACTTATAATAAATACACTCCACACCTTTGTGGTCACAGTCAATTTCAGTTCTCTTACGATGGGACACATTTCAAGAGCTTATCCTACACTATCTTGATGCTGAAGCACTACTCTTGGGGAAAAGCTGTCGCCAGAAACCTGAATGATGACAGCTAATTGAGATTCAGACAGGCATGTCCTTGGACATCTTTTTTGTTACTGTAGGTATTTTTTTTCACAAAAGTTATATTAAGAGGACTATAAGCAACTGTTTTACCAAAAGTTGCATTAATTTATCTATACTTGAGAAAAAGACACACAAATAATTGAACACACATTTTAGAGCACATGACAGAAGAAAAAAGTCACATACAGTACCACAGGTCTCACGATAATCTACCCATAAAAAGGAATTTGTTTTCAGGAATTTTCTGCAGGTGTATGTACTTCCTGACTAAACAGTAAAAAAACTAAATCTAACAGTGATTTCAGTGCAGAGTAACTTCAACCCCAGATAACAAAAAATCTTGTAATAGGATGTTTTATATATTTTGTTGTTATTTCATTTAACTGACCACAGCACAAAGGAATGTACTTTTCAAGATAAAGGAAAGGTATACGTAGTTTTCATATTTTCTTTCCAAATTTAAATCTCAAGCCTATGTTTGACACTCTTTATGTGGATATACACAAATCTATTAATTTGAAATCTGAAGTCTGATGCTTGGGATTTTGTTTTTCTTCATCTTAGTTATGTGTAACTGCTCTAATAACCAGAGTAGAAATTTCTAAGAACACAGTATGCATAGTTGTGACTAAGCTGACTCGGTGTGGCAGCCCTTAAGTGATTTTTGGCATTCCAGTTTGATATTCCTTTTCTTTACAAATAAGAGGTTGTCTAGGCTTCCTATTGAGAGCATCTTACCTGTACTAGACAGCGGTCATTAAAATTGGTGTGGAGAGAAATAATATACAAACTTATTTTCCTTGACCAGGTTACATTCTAAGATTTCTATCGCGGACAATGCCATTTCAGGGTTTCTCTCTATGGCTTCCAGTATTACTCTGTATGAAGTTTTTTCCTTTGTATTATGTTCTAATTTTGCCTCTGTTTTAGTTACTTGTCCCCTGAGCATGAACATGAGCCCAGGACTACGTACCTCCAGCCCCCCCAATACAACCCCACAAGAGAGACTAGGGTCAGAGGAAATAACCGGTTTGACATGATGAGGTCAGCGACTGGGGGCAGGCTACGTAACAACTATTAACCGGTAAACAGGAAAGGAGCGGCCGTTTTTAAACAACACTGGAGTTTTTTGTGCGACAAAAGAAGCAAAAATAGATCTGAAGTCAAAGCAGCAGTGGTCAGAGGAGGAGACAAAATTCCTGCTCGCAGACGTCTGGTGCTCATTTTGTTATTGGCCACAAAAGTCATCCTTCTGGTTGAATCTAATTAATAAACAAGAGACATGCAACCTAGATCCTTCTCAACCAATCACCTCCGGCTGCCGTTTTCCCACGACAGTCATTCATAAAATCAAACCAGTTATCTGTAGACTCTCCCCCATCACATTCAAGGATAATTGCACTTCCTACTACTCTATCCCCGCTTGCAGTGTGGTCCTCAACCGAAGTGCAAAAAAAATTAAGGGGGCTTCAATGACCACCCACAAACAAACAAACAAGGTTCCAATACATCCAGATGGCTGCGGGAGGATATGAGCGCAGTGTTGAGCAAATTATTAACAAGCCTAAAAAGGGTTGTAGGGGTCTTGTGGTGGTTGGTTTTGGCGCTAAATCTACTGGGTAATGTTGACGTAAGCATATGCATGGAGAGAGATAATGGCGTAGCTTTCCGGGCAGCACCGGTGTGTTGAAAAACAAGTGTTTCTTTGTCAATTCACACTTGGAACCAGCAGCGAACTGGCTCTAGCACCAGCACGGAACCAGCCCTTGTTGGAAAAGGGGTAACAGAGACTCCAGAGCACCCTGTCTAGGCCAGGAGCTAGCAGCTACCCACTACCATGCTGGCATTTCCCCCCGGATACAGGCGAAACCCACAACCAGGCCCAGGAGGCCCCCCGGGCACCAGAGCCACAGCCCATAGCCCCAACCCCCACCCGGGCATCTCAGCAACCCAGCAAAAGAGATGCAGCCTTTGCCCCGGGCCCCATAAAGTCCCTATCCATCACCGTGCACCATCACAACCCACAGGTCACCAATGTAGACCTGGACTAGATACACGGTGCACCAACCGGGAGCCATTCAACCCCTGGACCCAGACGTGCACCCAGCCCCCCCGACACCAAGATCCCCCACAGCCAACTCTAGAGCAACCTAGAGTGGTGAGAGAATGACCCACTAACCCCGCAAACTGATGGAACTAATTAGAGAAGACCAGAGATTGCAGGTATCCGCCAGCTGATGTTTTGAAGAGGCAGACATTGTTTTAATACTGAAAGGATCTTAGATTAGGTTCCTAAACTAATTAATAGATAAGTTCTCCCTTGTTTTCCAGTTCAGGAAAAGTTTTCTTACAATACAGGGATATTAAGTACTATCGGTGATAAATTCATTTCTATCCTGGTGTCACCTGGGTTACCCAATAAACATAGTGGGGGGCGCTCTGGAACATGAACAGGAAATTAAAATTTTTCTGGAAAATATCTTCTTGTTGTCAACAGTTAGATCTGTGTTACATGTAGGACATAGATGTTCAATCAAATTTGTTGAAGCTGAAGGGTTAAAGATGCATAAGGTACTACTGTAAATGACTGCAACGCCTTGACTAAAAGGAGTAGCCTTGGTCATAGTTCAACTTTAGATTGTGTTAATTGCATTCATCTTTGGGTGAAAAACAAGTGAAAAAGCTGTGCCAAACATATACATTGGATGTTTAAACCTGCCTGGAGGCAAGTGTAAACTAGATCAAAACTATAGTGTTCCCATAACAGCTCAATATAATCCATCATCTTCTGTGTGAACCTTTTTTTAAGCCACAGGCTCCACCCACAAACAAACTAATAAACAAAAAATCTTGTTTTTTTTAAAAATATGATAATCCATTTAATAAGAAAACATTAATGTAATAAAGTCTTAATGAGTTCACTATTACGTTATCACCTGACTTCCTCCTGGTGCACTCTAATCAAGAAATGAGCTTGCTTGAATGCTTGGAGTCTAGTATCAGAAATGGGAAAAACGTCTGATGACACGAAAATTATGCTTTATTTCTTAGGTCATAAAACAACTACAGTTTCACATAACGTTTGGAGTAACAAAACAGCAAACATCTCCACAACCTTCACAACAACATGTATTTTTTATTTATCTGAAAAGTTTTGTTTATTTTCTTTTATTCCACATATATAAACATATAACTTTGAATCACTGTAAGCAGCTAAAATTCTTAATGTACTTTAATTTACTATGATGTGACATGTCTACCACTGCTTATGGGGCTACTACTATGACGTTCATATAATGTGCTTCATTTACTTTTCACAAGATATCAGCATGCTTTTATCTTGTCATCTGATAGACTATTGGAACACAACCATCAGTAAAAAGAGCTCAGATTAACTTTTTGAGCATTTTAAAATTTAATTACCCAGATAACATGGTGCTGGTCTGGATATTGTGACTGTAGATGCACAACATTAGCAGTTCTTATGAATAAACCATCTCAAGGGCCTTCTACTCATTCTTCTAGTATTCAGCAGTCGCTCAGCTGAAAAAGGAAAATCACCTGAAGAAAAATAGGAAATTAATAATAAATACTGTAGAATTTGAAAAATATATAAAAATGCCAAAAAAGATATTTTTGTATTTCCAGTACATCAGAACTATCTGATGGCAAACTGGTTGGAAAAGTAATTCAAGATAAATGTGCACCTGTGCTGATTCATGGCAACAAAATATCATTTTTGTAATCAGTCATAATCAGACTTTTAAGTGTGAGCACCCCTCAAGGCTCATGCCTATTTGTAGGAAATATATCAAGTAGCACAAAGGTCACAAATCCATGTGTTATACATGGCATCCAGTTTCAAAATAATGAGTCTACCATTATAAATAGAAAACCCTACTGTTTGGAAGAAATAATTCAAATAAAACTTATACTAAATGTGCCTTTAGGGAACAAAGATAAAGCCATCAACATGTTTCCAAAAAGAGTTGGCAACTTCCACTCCCAAGCTCACTTATAATTGCATCAGGAAGAAAGAAAAGAAGAAGGCACATTGCTTCGTAGTGTTGTCTCAAAGGACCCAAGAATCAAACTGATCAGATATCAGTGTTTTTTTTTTCTTTAAACTGCATGTTAGTAACCAGGGGTTTAACTTAACATATTTGTGGGAAGTTTTAACATACTGACCCTAAATGAGAAGAAGAAGCAATTGCTTTTTGCAATTCTTTAGGTAAGTGCATGTTGAAGCCTGTTTTAGGAGGATATAATTTATCCTGATTAAAGTGCAATCTTCAATACAAAAAGAAATAAGACATAAAATTGACAATTCAATGTTTTTCTATGCTAGATCAACTGTGCAAAGTTTGTTTCATCTATGTTACAAAAACACATTTCAAATGCCATGCTACACCAAAGCAAAGGCAAGTTTCTAAGTTTTGGATTTACAGGGTTTCTTTTTATATCATGGGTCTTTTGAGTCCTACAGAAGAATTGTCTCTGTTTCTCCTCTGCATTTACTATACAGCTTTACCTACATATTCAAATTTACACAAACAATTACACAAAAGTTCCAACATGAAATCTCCACTTAGTTCCCTGAAATAAAATCAAGGGTTCACAAGTTGTTTGGCTCCAGCATCTTCAACAAAATATATTTAAACAAAAATTCATTTAAACATTATATTAAGCTGCTTTTGCCGCTTTATTGGGTACATTCAGTTTTACTTTTATGTGATTGACATTGTTGATGTTCAGTAATGTGCTTTTATGGTGGCATAAGATTGCTACTATGTATTGTATTTTTTCTTATTATTTTTAAGTTGTCACAGCAGCATCCCCTTCAGACACCTGGTGCTCCGACTGCCTATAGGACCTCAGCCTAAACAGGCCATCGTATACTGCAGGAAGGTTTGCTTCTGACTGGAAAGAGAGTCAGGGAAAACTAAGGGTCTGGCCTCAAAGGCCCACTGATTGAAAACCAATCATCTAATCAAGCTGAAGCCAGAGCATATACACACCTTAAACAAACATAATGTAAATAACCCACATCCAGCGAGGACTGCCTTTCCCAAATACAGCATTTTACCTGCAAGAACTGCTTTCTTCCAGGCCAGTTGAAATGTCTTCATGGCACCATTGGTTTATTTAATGTAAATTCTTATGAAGTTGATTAAAGAATCTTTTTCATTATTATCTTATGTCCCTTGTTGCTTCAAGTCACCCTTTTAAGGTTGATCTTTCCCAAATGTAGTCTCCTCTGCTGATGCTCAATGGAACTCATTTTATTAAGAGCTAAGTTCAGACTCAGACCAAACCTTAAAAACCAAAAGAGCTCAACATAATAGTCACGTTTATATTTTTAACCCTTTGGTCTTTAATTGGACTATAGTGTTGTTCATTTTATTGAACGCTACGATAGTCTATCTAATGTAACATTGTCCTTTTCCTTCATAAACCTTGGATGTGTGCTTACGTACTTTTAGTAACTTTGAAGAACTTCTACCTTCATGTCTATTCCTATCCCATCACTGACCCAAAGTTTAGAACCTACTGACATTATTATAGCCATTCTTAAAAAGACCAGTACTGCCCTGCAGGTTAACAGTGATGTCTGGTAGACAAAAACACTATTGGATTGAAACCAACTATCTATCACCCAAGTGGAAGAAGAGGCCAGATTGCCTGAGCAGTAATGGAAGCTTGTTTTGTAATTGTTAAAAAGACCACATCTAGCAGTGTAAATCATTATGTTCAGATTTATTGTACTACTTCTTGGTTTTTAGCTCAGACAATCATGAGCCACTTTTGTTTAGTTCGAGTAGTAAAATTTCATCAATTTGTTTAACAATTCTCATTATTTGTCAAATCTTTGAATGCAATATTTTTCGAAAGATGTATTTATGTTCTGCTTTATAAAATGGCTTATTGGCTAAAATAATAGTATTTATTCTTTAGCTTTTTGACAGACTATTGTATGAAACCTTTTGGTTTCACAGTATTTACGAAAATATTGCAACTACAGGAGATAGCAGGTGGCATTACAAGTGGAGTCAGTTCTAAAACAATTATGGTGACCTCAAGGTATAAACATTTTTTTTTCTTTTAAGGCAACAACTGCTTTCTCCTTAACATTAGTGCAATCAAGGAAGTGACTTTGGTCACTCGCACATAGAAGGCATAACACCCAAACTTAATCAAAACTTAACCAGGAAGAAGAAGTTTGAATCAAATCCAAACATCGCAACCAAATTTTACAGCGGCACCATCAAGACAAACTGAATCCATTGCTAAACAACAATAAAGTGGAAGCATTTGCATTCAGGACACCCTATTTTTAGAACAAAAAATAAAAGAAGACATATTGAAAAAACACTTCACTTTGACTGCATTCACATTTCTTGTTTGGAGGGAGATCGATTTAGGAGTGAAATATACAAACAAATATATAAATTACATAAAGTGAGAGTTGGGATCCTCTTACCATTGAAAGTACAGATGTTATTTTTTTCAGCATTTCATTAAAATCCCTGAAGTTGCACAGTACAACCTGTAAACTAGTAACCACACAGTAACCCCATAAAATCCTAAGAACTGTTAATAGAAATCCATGGACAAATTGGTGATCTTTATTCATTGGTTTGACAGCTGGATGCTCCAGGAAACTGCTAAAGAGCCCAACATTATAGACCTACCTTCCACCAAATACAGTATGCCAGCCTCTTGCTAATCACCTCATACATTATACAAACCCATAAGTGGTCTGAACGCATCTACCAAAATACAGCTACAGAACATATATGTTGGGTAATTCCGTTTATCTGTCATTAAGTTTTGTAGACAGTTTGGAGCGCAGGGTCTTTTTACAGCGAGAACATGGTGGAAAAGTGGATTCACCATGCTGTTAGTCTCTTTCTGCTTCAGGCCGCAATTTGTAAGATCTTATGCAGAACCACATCATCACAATTCCTGAGAACCACCAAGTCAAGTTCAACTGATGAAAAAGGAGGATGAAGGACAGAAATATGGTATAACTTTCTCTCAGAACAAGAGAGAGCGACCCAAACAAACAGGGAAACGTGTTCGCAGACAGAGCTCCAATTAGAGTAATGCAAAATAGAGGAGAGGTGCATATACATATTTGTGTTTGTGGGAGATCGGGCAGAAACAAGGTCACACTGTCTTCATTGACATTTTTACAGTGCTCCATGAATGCCCTGATGGAGAAAATAGGCCTAGGTGAGAAGAAAAAGCGTTCCACTGACACTGCCTTTCTGCTGGCATGGCAAAAGGAAAAAGTCAGGGCCTGTCCCTTTTCAAGGTCAGAAAGCAGCACAGCCCAGATTCATGATTACCTTAGAGGAGGAAATAACATAAAGCTTCACATGGCCTTTCTACATTTCCCAGATAATTGTCATAATTCAGGATTAATCAGTGCTACTTCTATTTCCTAGCAGGAGAGATGTTAAAAGGATCCCAAAAATCTATGTGTCCTCCTGCAAAGGTAGATGTGAACGCATGGAGATGGAGCAGACAGCCTTTGATACAGTAGCACATCACATCTTATTAAACAGACTGAAGAACCTGGTCGGACTCTCTGGTGCTGTTTTTAACTGGTTTGCTTCCTATCTCACGGCTCGATACTTCTTTGTAAACATGGATACATGTTCTTCTGGAAACCCTGGAGATTAGGTGTGGGGTTCCCCAGGGGTCCATTTTAGGTCCAATTATTTTTAATCTCTACATGCTTTCCCTGGGGAATGTCATCAGGAGGCGCTGCATCAGCTTTCATAGTTATGCTGATGATATGCAACTGTACATTGCCGTGTGTCCTGATGATACAAGGCTACTTGATGCCCTTTTTAACTGCATTTTAGATATTAAGTCAAGGATGGCAGCACATTTCCTACAGCTACACCAGGGCAAAACTGAGGTTTTAGTCATTGGTCCTGAAGGCCGACTAAACGTGAGAAACGTTGCATAATCTTAAACCAGCACAAACAGTGAAAAATCTGGGCGGATTTTTGACTCTGCGGTTAATTTTATTCCACATATCAAAAACATAACAAAGATAGGTTTTTACCATCTTAAGAATATAGCCGGAGTCCGCTCGTTTCTCTCTCAGGCCAGCACGGAGGTGCTGATGCATGCTTTTATCTCTTGTCGTTTAGATTATTGTAACGCCCTGCTCTCTGGCCTTCAAAAAAAATTACTTTAAATCTTCAGCTTTTGCAAAATTCAGCCGCACGAGTGCTGACAAGGACCAGACGGCGAGAGCACATTATGCCAGTTTTAAAATCACTGCATTGACCTTTTAAGCATTCCACGCGTTCGATCTAAAACACACGGGGAGGCGGCTTTTTGTTATTATGGTCCCCGATTGTGGAACATCCTACCGGAGAACCTCAGGGCCGCAGACTGTTGATGTTTTTAACCCACCTCTTTAATTAGGTTTTTAATAGATTTCATTTTTTACATGATTTTATTTATTTAATGGTTTAATTATTAAGTCCACGGTCATCTCCACTGTTTTTGCTGTGTTCAGCTCCAGATTGTTCTGACTGCTCCAGAGGACAACCTGATCAACCACCTGTCTGTAAGCAGACTCATCACTGTCCTTGATGAGACCAATGACTGTTGTGCCATCTGCAAACTTCAGGATTTTAACAGAGGAGTCCATGGAGGTACAGTCATTTGTGTACAGCGAGAAGAGCAGCGGGGAGAGCGCACAACCCTGTGGGGTGCCCGTGCTGATGGTTCGGGTCACTGAAGTACACTTTCCCAGCCTCACCTGCTGTTTTCTGCCAGTAAGAAAAAAGGAGGCTGGTACGCTGACTTCAGTAAGTTTGCTGTGTAATTGTCCTGGAATAATTGTGTTGAAAGCTGAGCTGAAATCCAGGAACAGAATTCTTGCATAAGTTCCTGGGTGTTCAAGGTGTTGGAGGATGAAATGGAGACCCATGATTGCATAGTCCACCGAACGGTTGGCCCGATAGGCAAATTGCAGGGGGTCATGCAGGGGGTCCGTGATTTCCTTAATGTGGTTGAGAACCAGTCTTTCAAAGGACTTCATGACCACAGAGGTCAGGGCAACAGGTCTGTAGTCATTTAGTCCTGTGGTAGTTGTCTTTTTATGAATGGGTATTATTGTGGAGCTTTTAAAACAGGACGGAACAACACACAGCTCCAGTGATCTGTTAAAGATCTTAGTAAGACAGGTGCAAGCTGGTATGCACAGGTCTTCAGGCAGGACGGAGAGATTCCATCAGGACCTGGGGCCTTCTTGACTTTCTGTTTTGTAAAAAGTCTCAGCACGTCTTCCTCGCAGATCTTCAGTGCAGGCTTAATGGGTGGCTGATAGTCAGATGGGTGTGAAGTGGTGTTGGATGGGACCTCGTTGCTGGGCTGTTCAAACCTGCAGTAGAATCTGTTAAGGTTGTCGGCCAGTTGACGATCTCCCATTGTCTGTGTAGGTGGCCTTTTGTAGCTGGTGATGTTCTGGAGACACCTCCAGGCAGTTGATGGCTCGTTACTGGACATCATTCTGCTTAGCTTGTTGAGGTAGTTCTTTGCAGCTTTGATCTCTTTAGTTAGGGTGTTCCTTGCTTGGTTGTACAGCGCCCGATCCCCACTTCTATATGCTACCTCCTTAGACCGGCGCAGCTGTCTGGGTGCCCGGCCATGTCTCTAAATAGGTGCAGTGGGTCTGACTCTGTGTGTATGCGTGTGCATGTGTGTGTGCTTGTGTATGCGGGTATGTGTTTGTCATTGCGTCTCTTGGGGTATTCATGGGGGGTGGGTTGGTTTGTTTTTATCATTGTTGTTTTTAGCCTTTGTAAGGCACTTTGTGTTGCTTTTAAAGTATGAAAGGTCCCATATAAATAAAATTTTGATTTAATTTGATTTGACACTTAAATATTCCAAAGACTGTGATCCCCCTCCTGGTTTTTGAAAAGGAAAGCATTTGATGAAACGATGGAGTTGTGGCCTAATGAGGCTCGTTACGTAGCGATCCATCCCTGCCAAAGTAGAGGTGGCATCGCAGAGCCTCAGATAGGCTGCTAAAACACTCCTGCTGTTCTCGGTTTGTTCAGCCAGGCTCGATCACAGCCAGCTACACTTTGTGGCTGTACATCCACAGTTTCAATTATTCAGTGGCCTGCTGCACCCTGAAAACACAGACAGAATATACATCCCCTGATGCTGTCTTTCCGTTTTGGGTTTTGTAAAATGATTAACCCTAAAGTTTGCATTTACGAAACCTGTGCCATAAATAACTGCCATATTTAACATTGTAATATATAATTCAAGCAATACCTTTAGCACTCATGATAAATCAGACAACCAATGAGCATAAAGTGCTAATAATTCATATGTTTCCAACAACTATTTGACCCATTTCAGAGCAAAATATTTTAAGATGAGTCAGACTGGATGAATAGGATCTGCAATTAAATTTTTCTCTGCAGATTTTCTATAAAAGTAAGAGCTGTACTGTGATTATCTCACAAATGAATGAGGTGAACCGTTGGCCCGGCTTCAAGTCTTCAGCCGAAGAGTGTTGTTTATTTGTCTTGTTGTAGCCTAATTTAGTTCCACCTATGAGGCTATTCCAGACATTATCAAGAGCATTATACTGCATCCACAATCTTTTAATGTGGGGATCCTAAGATAACATTATATATTGCATCTAGACAATTTTATGCTGTTCTCTACCTGGTAGTGTACCTTCTTTTGTGTGGTTACTGGGGAGACTTCTGATCAACTTTAAACAGAAATCAATTGTTTACCAGGCCGCAAGAGACACCAGTCTATCTGGTTTCTGGTTACGTTTTCTGCTAATAAGAAATACTAATTGTGCTCACAAAAATAGCTGCTTGTTGATTTTTAGGATAGGTCGATTTTTGGCTACAATTCTGTTTTGGCTTCACTTTCTTCTCTGTTTCTCTGCAAGGTCTCAGGACTAGAACAAACTTGTTTCAACTAGAGAAACTGGGCTAATAACACCTTGTTACTCAGCTGGATAAAACCCACACCTCTGCTGCCTGCTGCTTTAAGAAATCTCACTACATAATGTTCAGTAAGAGTCTCTAAAGAGGTAAAAGTGGAATTTCAGCTGTCCCTCTTGACAGCTGGGGCCCTGGGATCTATGTCAAATACTGAGCAACGTTTTAGCTCTGGGCACCTTCAAATATTTAGTTTACATCATCCAGCCCTCTGCCCCTTGTGTTCAATCCTATACCTACTAGGTCACTGCTGACAGCTAATCTGTAGAGGTTAGAGGTATGATCCTTGCTTGTAATACTTACATGGTTCAGTATTAAAAAACAGTAAAACTACATCATCTTTGTTGTTCAAATACACAATTTCCAAAATACGTTATTTACTAGTAAGCAGTTCTAATACTATAGTACAGTTTACAGTCCCAAGAGTTTTACATTTTTCGATATCAAAATCTTTAAACATTCTAAATACTGCTTAAACCTGAAAGACAGTTTTTTATTTCACAATTAGCTCTGTTGCTTTTGTCAGTCTAAACAGAGAATGCAATAGATTTTTAAACAAATGTATGATATGTTTTTGACTCTAATAATTATAGTGACTATAGTGAGTATAATTTATAGTGACTAGCTACAGTTTTCGTATCCCTTATACATTTTTTAAGCTTTGTATTTAAATTATTACACAAATTATCAAAATACATCAAGAATTATGGCTGTAATGTCACAGACTGGCCATTTATTGATAAATTATTGATATGTTTAAATATTTTCTTTAGTATAGACTGTAAAATAGAGGTGAACAACCCTTTAGTTTTCAATATTAATTTCATCAGCCAGACCAAGGTGGGTGATAACAGACAGAGACGTGGGTACTTGAGGGAAGAAAGGGGATCTGGATTATAGTGTATCATTTCTCATAATTGCTTTCCATTTCAATTTGAATAGGGGAAGTTTTTTGTGGCTAAGGCAAGGGAAGTTTATCAAAAATACTTCACATGAAGAAAACTATAAACAATAAACAAAATGATTAAAAAAAGAATGAGTACATACGTGCATTGTTTTCTGTAGCGGATTACTTTTTTTTATTCTGTGTTTAACTCGTAACCTATTAGGGTGACTAACTATCCCTGGCTCAATGAACACTGGAGATACTTACCCGGGAAGGATAGGCAGGTAGGGATTCGGGACGGTTGGATAACAATTTGTAGAAGTTACTTTTATACCAACTTTGCACATGGAAAAGCCTAAATTAATTGTTCTTTGCAAAATGTGATTTGAAAAAACAAGGGGAAATATTTTAGACTTAAGCATATTGACTGTTGTTGTTTTCCATCTGAACTTTTCCACAAAGCCTAAAAAAACCCCTTTACACTTAACTAAATAACCAGAGCTTTGTGTTCACATAAATAAGCCTGTTTTTGATCGCTACTAGGTTTTAGGTTACACAGCTAACAAGAAGAATTGCAGTTGTGTGATGCCTAATTTTAATGTCCATCAACATTCACCTTAACATAACACCACTGAAGGATGTTATCTGTGTTCATTCTGCAAAGATACAAATTAATCCGCCAGTGCCGTCTTGGTTCTTGGAGGCTTTAATAGGAAAACAGTGTGTGACATCAGAAACAACCTTAGATGTTCTGTGATTCATTCACACCTGTGAAACACCAATCTACAACTTTTCATCAGAAAAAGCTGTTTTTGTAACCAATCCATCATATCATGTAAAAAATCACTATTTTATACACCTATGTCACAGGGTTTGGTGCATGATGATCACAGCAGAATCTTAGTGTGGGAGTCAGCCGTACAAATTTGTCATGAGATGCTATAGTGTGGGAGGCATGTCCAGAGTTGCACTGATACCGTAGCTGTATTTGCTTTCATGATTTCACTGTTGCAAGGGCAAAAGAAAAACTGTGTGTAGTTTATCTAGTTTTGGTGTTTTGTTTTTTCTTTTTCTTTTTTACTTTTGCTGTGTGAGTAAAAAAGAACAAATAAAGTATTTTTTTATATTTATGCATAGCTACATGTAAGTAAATCAGTAATCAGACTCTGTTAGAAGATGCATTTATTTAAGAAGCAATAGTCGTGACAGTGTAAAGATAGAGGGAAGCACAGAAACAGTTGTAAATAAGTGTGGGGAGTACAGGGTAACAGTCAGGGTAGGTGATACTCTTTGAAAACCTTGGACTTCAAAAGTTTCTTTAAGACAGAGAGGGATGCCCCTGTTATTGTAGTGGTTGAAAGGTCGTTCTGGCATCATGAAACGATATGACTTTCCTAAACATAGTGTAGGCATTGCTATGTGACATTTTACTATCATGGACTGAACAGAAGTATATTAAGTCTATTCAGCTGGTAACCCTCCAATCTCATTGTACAATGTGTATAATGACAATAAAAGGCATTCTAACATGTTTATAGTTCTCAATGGCTTTTTCTTAATCAGACTAGAGAGTGGAGTAAGAATCCAGTGACTCGATCAATACAAGAAAACAAAAAATTCTAAAAATACTGTATTGACTTGGGATGAGATTAATTGCAGGTAAGGCTCGAACTCTAAATCCTTAACCCTTTTTTTATTTATTTATTTATTATTACATTTAACTACAGTGTTGACTTTAGTTGAAACATTTAGATATTTTAAAAGCTTTTAATTATAACCTAGTAGTTACATACTCTTCACCTGTACAATGCAGACAAAAAAGGATAGTTATTTGCTTTTCTTTTAAGGTCTATGTTTTTTTTTTTATTTAATTGAAAATATAACCTGTATTTGTATGTAAGCTCAATATGCTTATCCTCCATAAATTTCTCCATCATTCAGCTCAATTCCTTCTTGTTTGCCTTCACTTTAAAAAGTTTATTTGCATTAATGGAGATGAATGCTAAGAAATAACTGTCCCAAAACACTTATAGTCCAACTGTTTTATCTGATTATTTTCCTATTGCCTTTCAAATTCATTCAAGATCACGTGTTGCCCTTTTTGCACCCTTATTACTGTGGCATTTAATTTACTCACCCTCTATATTTTTTCTGAAAATATTACAAGATATTTGTCCACCAAAAATATATTACACTAACGAACATTAAGTTAAAAGATTTAATTTTCCATAAGTTTTCTACACCAAATCAGTTCGGCTTTCACAGTAAATATTTATAGTTGCCCATATGTTGCATACAAAATATACAATGGTGTATTTGCAAATTTATTGCAAGGGAACACCAAACCTACTGTGAAAGGACTCAATAAGAAAAAAAAATTTGTGTGGCTCATAGGGGACTCTGTAGTGTTTTACTTGTCATTATGACAGGTGAACCAGTGCCTCAGTTCCCTTCCCCTGACATCATAGCCCTGAAATAAAAATATAAAACTGTTGCCTGACGGCAATGAAATGCACGTCTTGAAAAATTAGAGCGACATTATAAACAGCACACTTGACCAACATTTATGTGTGGAACTAAAGAGCAGAATTCTATGTTTTGTTCACTTCAAAAACAGACACCAAAGTGACCTAATATGACACCATCTATCATAAATGTGTAATATTTACGCAAAATTGTTGTAAATTGTTGCTTTATAAATAACCTGAAATTGAAGATGAGCTGTGAACCCGTTGTTTGCGTACTGGAACTCCTGAATGGAAAACCCCAATGGAACCACCTCAGTGCAATGAAGTAATAAAGATCAGCAATGGGTGGATTTTAATATTAATTGGAAATGATCAGTAATGATGATTAAGTAAACAGTAAACCAAAACCTAGATCATTTTCACAGCCATTAAAGCATAGATTGGTTTGGCCTTTAATTGCATTTGTGGGGCAAAATAATTTCTTGAAAATGAGTCTACACATGTCCTTTCTTCAAACTAAGCTTTTGTTTGGTTTGTCATCAAAAGCAGAAGATTTCTAATTAAGTAAAAAAACACATTTTCTAAAAATGACAACTGGTCACATTGAATAAATACCTTCACAGATGCTTTAAGTGAAATAAATGCACAACATAGGAAACATAAGCTAATATTTTAATTATTTGTTTTTCTTCTTATGGGATGTTCCCGTCTATCTCTGCTGTTTCTCTCAGCCATCACAGCTGTTGGGTTTACATGGACTTGAGCAGGATTTTTATTAATTCCACACCATTCCAATACCATCTTTATGTCTGTCATCCATCTGTGTACATTCAATTCTGTTTAGTCAATCAAAAAAAGGCTCCTTCACCTCCCATTATTATGCAGAGTAATAGGTCCTTTATAGCTCTCATTTTTTATGTACTTGCAATGAATGGGACCCCATTGGGAACTGCGCTGGCATAATTTCTTTTCCTCGGCATCACTACAGACTTCTCTGTCAACTCCCCAGGCTGCCAGCTGAAGACGTTCACTGATGGCTCTGTTGCCTCATCACAGGTGAAGACAATTCAGAGTGCAAACAGTAGCTACATGACTTTTTAGACTGATGTCAGCAGAACCTCCTCCTTGTTATTACAGTAGAAAAACATGGACTCATAACACTTTTTTTTAACTGAAAGGTCAGAGGACACTCTACGCCCTGGAAAGACAGAGGCTTTGTCTAATCTACTTTTGTCACATTCGTTTAACTAATTAAACATGCCAAATGCATGGGGGCAGTGTAGCGCAAAAGCAAAACTTATGTTAGCTACCCACAATCCTTCAAAACAACCATGACTTCCTGTTAGGAATGAAACATTGTGCCTCCAGCGCTCCGCAACATATTTGAGTAGTTGGACTTGCAAAAACAGAAAAAAGCGACATAAATCTTCTATGACATTCATTTCTCTCTACTCAGTGGATGGTCAAAACAATGGAAAAAGTTGCATATATAATGTTTGTGCATCGTTATTTGTTGCAGACTGATACACAAAACCTCCAAACCCTGTTTTCCAATTTATACATACAACACCCTATCTAAAATAGTGGGATAAGCTTATCAGGAAAGTCAGGTCTTCACTAGGATTGACTCTATACCCAGTACAGATGGTAGGAGACAGAATGATTCTGGCTTACATAATATGCCAGTTGGACTCCCGCCATATTAATGAAGCTGTAGTTGAATTGGAGAGCTCCCTCAATGACAGACCGCTGCATCGTAGATTCACAAAGCAGCATCAACAGCGATCCTTCCTCCCAGTCACTGTCAGACAAACCACGTAAGTCCAAGTACTCCAATATGTTGTGGTTCACTGGAGGCACAATGTTTAATTTCTAACAGGAAGTCATACTTGAATTCAAGAATTTTGTCAAACAAAGGTTTTGCTTTTGCTCTACACTGCCCTCACTGAAACTGAAAAGGACTCAGCGTGTACTATATTGTTTTTTTTGTTTTTTAATTAACCCTTTGTGATGAAAAAAGAGGATTATAATTCCAGTCCAGTTTATTTTTTAGGGGAACTTCTAGGCTCCATCCACCACCGCACAGCAGCACAACCCACGGGTCACCAAACATAGCCCCGGACTAGATACATGACAACCGGGAGCCATCCAACCCCTGGATCCAGACATGCACCCAGCCCCCAGTGAGACAATGACCCACCAACCCCGTGAAGTGATGGAACTAATTAGAGAAGACCAGTGATTGCAGGTATTAGTCAGCTGATGTTTTGAAGAGGCAGACATTGTTTCAATACTGAGATGATCTAATAGAAGGTTCCTAAACTGATTTATGAATAAGTTCTTCCTTGTTTTCCAGTTCAGGAAAATAGTTTTCTTTGCAATTAATAGGGCAGTGAGTACTATAGGGGATAAATTAATTTCTATGCTGGTGCCACCCAGGTTACCCAATAAACATAATGTTGAACATGCTGGAACATTACATTTAAACCCCACTGAGAGATCCTTACAAACCTTAATCCAGAATGCCTGAACTGGTGCACAGTACCATAGAGCATGCTTAAAATCATCAGGTGTGTTATCTGTGCACTGTGACCAGATATTCGTATGTTTAGGACCCATCTTGAACATCGTTTGTCCTGTGTAATCCATTCTGTAAAGAATCTTATATTGTGTAAATTGTAGATTTGAGTTTCTTAGCATTCTGAAGGTGTTATGGCAAATTTGCGACCAGAAATTGTGATCTGATTCTGTCTCACATTTTAAAGATGGTAAAGAAATTGAACTGTCTATTTTTGATAATAGTTTGTATGTTTTTGAGAGGTATTTTGGGCGGCATTCTGTTACCCTGCAAGGGATTTGTAGATCTAGTTGCTAAACAATTTATTTCTCATTAATTACTGCCTTAGTTGTTCGTATTCTAAGAATCTGTTGCAATTTATCCCATATAGCGTCACAAGTGTATCAAATTAAATAAATTTACCATGTTGAGCTATGTGTTCCAGAGTCTCTATTCCTTTGTTTTTCTATACTGTAAAGTAAAAAAAAAAATTTATTTAATTATTTTGTTTGGCAGGATGTCAGGGTTGTTCCAAATGGGTGTTAATTTACATGGAAAGAGTGAGGATTTGGTTATTTTAAGAAACTCCCACCAGGCTGTCAGAGAGAAGCTGATGTTGATCCTTTGCTGTCAAAGCATTTATGAGGTTTAATGCTGGGGCTAATAAATAGTAAATCATAGATTTTCCAGATTATCACAGAATGTTTGTTCTATATCCATCCATGCCTCATCTCGTGGGTTACTTTAAAACCAAAGTTTATTGTGATTTAGCTTTGTCAGCTCTGAAAGCCTGGGGGAGATGTTCATTCCCAGGTATGTAATGTTTCCTGACTTCAGCATATTAGTTAATATATACTGAGGACTGCAATTAACTGGGCGAGCTATAGATTTAGAGTAATCAGAAACTACTGAGAATTTGTTCATTAGTGCAACAGTGTTAGTTAGAGTGACACGTGGATTCTGGAGGAAAAGTAATTCATCATCCGCATAGAGACTTGTCTGACGTTCCATATTTTGGGACAGAATGCCTTTTATATCTCTGCTTTCTCTGATGGCAGCTGCTAGGGGTTCAATAAATAGTGCAAAACTTGAAGGGGACAGTGGACACCCTTGTCTGGTGCCCATCTGCAGACTAAAGGTCGGAGAATTTTGATATTTGGACGGTACACAAACATTTTGAGAGCTATACAAAATTCCAATCAAGTTTATAAATGATGAACCAAACCCTAATTTGTCTGATAATTTAAACAGTAATTTCCGTTTTACATGATCAAATGCTCTTTCTGAATTTGATGAAACAATTATGGCTTCCAGGTTATTAATATTAGAATAGTCTTTAATATTAATTAGTCTGCACAAATTACTGGAAGATTTTTCAGCGACAGTGTGTAATCGCATGTATATAAACAATATCCCTCTGTACTATAATGTTAACGCAGCTAGTTGTGGACTTAGAAAAAAACAAGAAAAGAGTGCAAGAAAGTGTGAGACGGGCAATAATTTAAACCGTTACTTTATATATTTTATTAGAACTCTCTTTAACTGTGTATATAAACTATTTTTATATTAAACATATGAGATGTGTGGATGCAGATCACCTGAGGTTAATACAGCCATGGAGTGACGGTCTGGTCCCGGTACAGTTGTCCTTTTATGAACAATTTATCTATGGAGATGACAGCATGGGAACCTCCTTCGATTAACTTCTTCCGAATAGGGAACAGGACTATGTCCAGGATCTCTGTGGAAAACTGGTCGATCACGCTGCTTTTCTGCTCCTTCTGCTTGAAGTGCTTGAATTTGGCCACAATGGGTCTCGGCCAGCGGCCACCTGGTCTCTTTGTACCCAGGTGATTAACCTGTATAAAAACTTGATGTTTTTAACTGTGTCTTTTGATCATTTCAACTGCTTAATTACTGACTCCTGGTCCTCCTAAGCCTGCTTGAGGATTTCGGCGAACACAAGGTTGTCCCTCATGCTCCGGGCTTGCAGATCAGTTATATTTTCTTTAATCTTTTTATTTTCTTCTGAGAGTCGGCTCGTTCCCTCAATGACGGATTTCACCAACTCTCTCAGGGTGGCATTCTCCGTAACAAGCATTGGCTTGCATTAGAAATGCTGCTAGCTAAACTCAAGTGACTCCCGTGAGGCTTGGAACTCCCTGTGTAAGACCTCCACAAGGAACAGACGGGAAACGAGGCTAAAAGGTTTATTGTCAATGGATATGAGGATATCTTCTGTTTCCTTTCAAGATGGAGAAGTCGCTCCGGGTGACTCCTCGTTACGGCTTCTCTTGGAGCTTTACGTTGTTTTGCTAGATGTGGGAGTCTGGCTGGATTTCCCCATGACTTTCTCTCAAAACACTTGTCAATATACTCCTGTAGGCACTCAATGTCTTCCTAACTGTCCTCCAGAATGCTTCAGGAGACATGTTTTTTGGTTGATGATTTATCTAATTTCCTAAATAAACCTGTCAAAGTGTAAATTAAACATTTGTTGCATCAGATGTGCACCATGTTTATTGAAAGTCTCATAGAATCTCATGATACATTGACATTTATAACACCGTCCACAGACATTGCTTTTAATGTCTGTTTTGTGTAGATCTGTTTTGACTTTCTTTCTCTCTATCTGACATGTGTGGTAGACGCAGAAAGTTAGTGTCATTGTATTAACACTGTAGAACACATAAATAAGCTCGGCTCGAAGCTGAGAGGTGATGATCTAGGTGGAAGCGCAAGGTTAGAAAGGACAGAATTTACCAGCAGGCTGACTATTACCCTCACTATCACAGACACACAAACACACCTCATTAAATCACTCCCACACTCCCATCTGTATTGAGAACACAGAAATAGATGCCAACTCTGTGTTTATGTTTTATCGAGTGTGCATTTGTGCAACACAACAACTTGTATGTGAAAGCTGCACATGTGTTCTAAGTCAGATTAATAAAGACGGAGTAGAAATTGAACGGAAAGGTATTACATATTGCATATATAACAAAATATGAATAACAACATTTACACTTTGATGTAAAGGTTTGTATAGTTAAAGCTTTTATTTGATTATTAACATTTTTCACCTTGCTTAGTTATTGATTAAAAAAAATACATACATAGATATATCAGCTCTGATTGCAGATTTTAAAGGAACACAAAAACTTGTGTTAATGTTTGATCTAACTTTAAAAAATCATCAAATTTGTCATGGTTATGGTATACCTTTACCTTTTTATCTAAAACAGTTGTTGAGTTAAGCTAAAGTTACTGCAATTTTGTCCTGGAGGTGTGGAAACTACAACATAAAAGATAAATAAATAATATTTGACCAAAAATGCTCCACTACATCTATACATTTAATCGTTTTAACCACTTTGCTATCATCCTGATGGAATTTGACAATGGTTTCATTCTCATATCAAACCAAAAATGATTGCTAAATGCTTAGAATGAGGTTGTCTTGGACATAAGTACCCAGCTAGAACATACTATTTTAATACCAATGGTTAACTTTATATTATTATATTAAGTTAGATAACCCACAACAATGCTCATTTATAAAGATTTCTGTCATAAGTGCTTTGGATGACAAATCAACAAGTCATGTTTCTCTTTCAATCACTTACAGAGAGAGGAGTACAATGCTTCCCTGTATTTCATCCATAAACAAACAAAGTAAAACCAAACAAATGGCGTTAAAATATAATTGGTAATCCTTTATTTAACTTATATTTATAAGCTAAGTTTAAGTCATAGTCAAGTTTAAATTGTGGTGAGACATGTAAATTTAAATTATTAATATAGGTTCACACTAAAGTGAATTATCTCAGCTTAGATTGCAGAGGTTTGCCCAGTGTTAATTATTTACCCCTTGAACAAAATGCTGTTACATTATGTCTAAGTGAGCAACATTACCTCTGAATTATCCACTTATAAAAAAACATTGTTGAGTTTGTTTTTGTTTTTTTTTCAAAATAGTGAGCTAAACTCAGAAATGTGTTTACGCACAACCACAAGAATGAACTTTAAAGAAGGTTAGTATGAGCTCAAACCCAATTTCACAGGTCATGTTTTACATTATATATTATAAATATTTTATTTTTGAAAATTGCAGCATTGTTTTTGTTTGAAAAGAATGCATCCATGATCTATCCATCTGTCTGTCTGTCCGTCCGTCCGTCCATCCGTCAGAACTAGAATTATTGTTTGAAATGCATGAATGTATAGCAGACAGATGCCATTGCTGCTGTTAATGTTTATTTTGGTATATTTTGCATGATTATGGATGCATTGTTTTTAAAGGAAAAAATTAATACACTATAATTCTTTTATAGGACATATTTTATATTACAAATTTGCATGTTTAAACAATATTTTAAATATTTCTATTTTTGGGTTGAGTTTCACTGATATGCCTGATATCCCCTAATTTGGCTTTCCAACTACAGGCAGGTCACAGTTGGTAACAAATGGAGAACTGGCCTTTTCCATTAAAACTACCATTAGTCTCTAGTAAGCTTTAAAAACTCCACTCAAAACATCCATATTTAAAAGCTTTGGTCAGCAGTTTCAGATGCATTTACCAATTGTTTTGGAAGTACTATTGGCACACAGACCTGGGCGATCCACGAGTGGTTCGCCCAACGCAGTCTGACTTCATCTAGTAGCTGTAAAATAAAACATTATTTATTGCGGCGTTTCTTTGTTCCCAAAAGAAAACTTTGTCTAATATCTATTTACATTTCATCAGAATCGGAGCTGGATGGGCAGACCAAGCACAGAGTATATAAAACCCAAGGCTCAGGAGCCAAATCTGGACTGCCAAAACTATTTATGTGGTTCTCCAGAGTCTAGAGGTCCAAGTAAATAGAACCTTGAAGTTGTGGGAATCTTTTATTTTATTAATCTCATTTTTTTATGTTATTTTTATCTGTGCACTGCTTAATTGGATAAGTGAAACAAGATATTTAATATTTAATTTTAAAAGTACCTACCAAATGCTGAGACAGCTCTTTCTTTTTGATTTAGCAGTTTGTTAATAGATACTTTCAATCACTTTGAAGACAATCCAGAGTTTGACGATACTGTTTTATAAAGTAAGAGATGGAAGGTGGGTTTATTGCAAGTTAATATAAGTAATTGACCATTGTTAATACTCCCAGCTTGCTTTTTGGTTTGGGGGGATTTCTCTTAATCTTTGAGGGCATTTTTCTCTCTAGACTTTTTTGCTGAGTGCCAATGTTCAAAAGACCATATGGTAATCATTTTTTCTTTTATTTCTATCCGTTGAAAATCATTGGAAAGCTTGGAATCCACAATTTAAGAATTTGTAAAGGCGTCAAAACACAGCTAAGGAGACTTTATCCTCAGTCTTACTTTGGCCTATCAATTTTTTGTTAACATCCGATTTAACTCTAAAAACCCTTCACACAAAAAAAAAAAAAAAACTTCCTTGAATAATTGGAAATATTTAATCTCAATTCAGTTTATCTAAACTGCCATTTTCCCACCCATCTTCTCAAAAATTATTTTAAATATATAACTCTGTAAAGAGCTTTCCTGTCCATGCTGAACAAAAAAGCATGTCCAAACCATAATCCTGCCACCACCAAGTGTCACCATAAGGATGATGTATCCAGCTTGATGTGAAATGTTAATTTTCCCAAACAAAAAGATTTTTACATTTAATCACTGGAATGTATTTAGGTTTTATCTGAATGGCATGTCTTCTTCACTTCTGAGTGGCTGTTTCTGCTGCATACCTTGTTAGAATCTTGAACAGAACATTGTATGGATTCTCCTCATTAAAGGCCAGATGTGTTGAGAGCAAAAAGTTGTTTTAACAACTAGTTTGTCAGAGTTGACAAGTTTGGCAGATCTTTTTGTTGGCAGTTTTAGTATAACTTTCTCCCTGACCTATATGCTGTTTTCGTTTGTCATCATGATAGGGTTTGTTCAATGTTGTTCTCAAAGAAACCTCTATTCACTGTACACTGTCTTTTTTTCCTCTTTATAGCACCAAGCATTTTCCCAAAGCTTGACAATGTTGAAGCAGAACATAGGAAGGACTGGCCAATGAGTATTTGCACACTTATGCACAAGCAGGACATACAATAAAAAAGTGACAGATGCCTGATTCTTACAGTGTTTAAACTTTCTGTTGATTGTTTTTAGCGCTACTTTATACGAAAAACTTTGTTTTAGATTGTATATGTGTAGATTTTAATCAGAATCCTTTCAGCATGTCTTCATAAGGACAAAAATACATTTGAATTAAACAAGTACCTCAACATCCTTTAAGCTTTTAACCCAATCTGAATATAGAGCTATTCAAAACTCATAAATAATGCAGGATGTGTAAAGCAGATGCATTACGTTGAGCTCTATTGTTCAGATGCTCTGTTTAATGAATAGGCACTGCTAAGGGCCATTACCTGAAAGCAAAGCTTTTTCCTTCCCCAGCGAATTATATGACCGGACTTCTGTTGGGGAAGGCAGAGGCTCTGGTTTGGATCTGACAGGGTAATGTTCATGCACAGTAAATTGTGTTGGAATTGTTCCCACGGGAGACATGAACGTGACAATGGTTTGTGGGTTAGGAGCGCTTGTTCATGCACAACATTGTAAGTCCGTTTGCCCTTTTGCTGTGAATGAGGAATTAATTATTCATCCTTCGATGGTGGATAGAGAGTGTGAAGGAGAGAGGGGGAGGTGTAATGGTACACAATAGGTTGTGAAAACTTTTTAGGATGTAGAAATGCGAAGTCATTAGGATGAATGGATCTTTATTGCAGGATCTTTATTGCAGAGGAAATTGTCCTTGTATGTGTGACCCAATGCCCCATGTAAAATTCAATCATGGAAATTAAAAATGCAAAGTGGAGGGTGTCTTTTTATTTATTTATTCACTTCCCGTCATTTGTCCAACGTCTTCAGTGAAAATAATCAGCTTTAGATTATTCCGTTTTTCATCTGTAACCACTGCATCATAATATCAATATTAATGTGTTACCTATTTTTTCCCAAATGAACACATTGTTGGCTGTCTGACATCACAGTTTATCAAATTTTAAAGGCGCTTCAAGTGATATGTTGAGCTTTAGAAATCATGAATCTTTAGTTTAAAGGAAGAACTACTTATGTGAGTAATTATTTTCTCACATAAATGTAACACTGTCATTCAAAAGTATCCATGCTGCTTAAAACATCTCTTTTGCATTATATTTTTATACATTTTCAATTTGGTAAACAGAATACAGCATTGTTGTTAGAAGGTAAACTGTATATGAATTTTCTTCTTTATCTGTAAAATTGGAGGGATAGCAACAGCATCAACACTTTTTAAGTCTTACATCATATCTGCACATCGACCGGTCTAATACATTAATTATTTAGTAGGCTGGATGTTTAGTGTTATTCTGCTGAAAAGGGCTGATCAAATTCAGACTTTTTTTGTTTTGTAAAAAACGATATTTTAACTAAATTCATAATGGTATTTTGCGTTTGTTTAATAAACAGATGAATACATGTTATAGCTTGTGTCTGACAAGATTTGAAACAAATACATAACCATTCACTGCACATCTGTAAAAAGAGTAATCTGCTGTTAAATCAGATTAATTAAGCTCAGAACAAATGCTACACTAAAACAAAGAATCGAGCAGAGAATAACTAACACAGAAACACCTTGCTGTGAGTTAATTAATTGATAGTTACCCAATATATGATGAGCAGCATTTATATCTGTCAAGACCAAGCTGCCACCACAGAGCTGTGGCAGTTTTGACTTGGTTGGGTTTAATGACAGCTCCTCTAGTGCACACCGAGCAACACTTAGTTCACCAGCCGGTTAATTTTTTTTTGTGCTGACAGAACGTGGAGAGTCGCCAACAGACCCTTCTGAACACCAAGAATGGGTTGTCAAGGAGGGGCAGTTGGGTAAGTGAGTGGCGGAGTATCAGATGTAAGACAAAAGGAGGCAAGAACCAGGGAGTTTAACGACTGAGAAGACACTGCGCATAGAAAAACAGAAGAGTCCTATAAATACCAACTTCATAGCAGTTTAGTGGGTTACCTCCAGCTAGGATGGAATGATTTCCATAGCAGTAAATGCTACTTATCTAATGTATTGGCCTGCTACAAACTCTCCTTTAGGTGTTACTGATGAGGGATTCCCTGCAGCCTCGCAGCAGGGCCCTGACACACATTGATTGAGGGGTTGTACTATATCTGCAAGCAGAACCTTACTCATTCATCTGCTTACCTTAATCTGTCACCACTCTTTCTGTCTTTTTTTCTTCCCGTTGGGCCTTTATCTTACCTTTCTTCCTCTTAGGGATTTATTTTCATGCCTCCCTTTATCTCTTTTCTCTTCTTCTATTTTTTACTCTCTGAGGATTGTATGCGGACATATTGTCAAGCCGCTCTCATGAAAATCAATAATGTTATTCTAAATCAAACCGATATCAAAAGGCAGAAAACCAACCAAACATTTATCTGTAGACCTCTCATAAGTCCATGTTTTTCCAAGGTCTGTCATTTGATCCCCTTGAATCTTCTCTTCAGAGGACTCTACTGGGTCTCATTCCCTCAGCATGTCTAAACAGAGTGCTGTTTGTCAAATTTAGCGAAATAATAATGATTGTCCATGAGCAATATTACTTTTATATTTCTCGTTGAGAAAAGTATTTTAGATATTGGCACACAAAAGCACTTTTGTAATGATTCGGAGAGTAGCCAGCCTTAAATGTAATTTGAATTTTTCATCAGCTAAGCCAAAAATAAAACAAGTAATTAAGAGATGGGTAACATAATGTTAGGGTGCGTAAAGCACTGTTTATTCCATTTCAAGCCACAATCACTCACATTCTTAACAAAATTAGCACAAATTAGCAATCTCCCTCCTCCGCCTGTACCAAACCTTTTATGTATATCCACTATCTTCTCAAAACTTCACCTCAGCATATTTTTCACAATTACAAAGTCATTTGTGGAGCTATAATGCAGTCAATTTGTATGTGGAGATGTTTCAGGCCTTAAGGTTCTCTTACAGCTCAATATTAATAAAATTTCACCAAGACATCACCAATAAAGACATTTTGTGTTTAGTTAATTCAGTCCATATTGCCTGTAGTTCATTTAACCACAACATTTTTAGAAAGACACTGAGCTGTATTGGGAAAACAAAGCAAAAGAGATTTCTTAACTAGTTTATTGTTGTGCTTGAGACCAAAAATTCCATCTTCCAAAAAGATTTAACAGGAACCTGTTAAATGTTTTTTGATTGTTTAAATTTGTGCTTTCTGAATTTATAGTGAGATTAAAAGGAGATCCCTTAATGATACTAAACTGCTTGACCCATGTCATTAAGATATGTAGTCTTTTGTTTAAGCAATAGAGCTGTCATTGGAGGCATCATTTGTATGAAATATGCATCATTTCCTTAAGCTTGATTGACTTTTCCTAAGAAAATAATGATTCTTCCTGTAATCGGACTGTTGCCTGGGTTATTTCCTGGCTCTAAACTGGCCTCATAGGTTAAGCTTGTATGTTTACAGGCCATTTTTTAAGAATATCTGTTTAATTGCTTGATTACAAAAACAGGCCAATTACATGACAGAAACTCAAAGCATTTAGAGAGGGCAAAGGCAAATGAGTATTGGGATGTGGAAGAAAAGCAGTTTTAGTAACTCTAAATTTTGGATGGTTGTTTGTGCCATAATTTTCTCTGTAAGTATTCTAACACACAAGCAGGTTAAAACACACATTTTCTTTTCGTGTCAGGTTGAGTCCTTTCAGTGAACAATTCAGGTTGTCCACTGGGGGTCGGCAGAGCTGCCGCTGCTTATTCATCTGCTCACCAGTCCAGGTGCATCCATTTCGTGGTGACGAGCTGGACCAGTTTAAAAGGAGCAGTGGATCAGCTACTCTTTACCTGAGTATTAGTTGCTTCTGGTAACCCTATTGCTCTCAGTGCTAACTCTAGTTAATCTCTAGTGATTGCGCTCTAGTTTAATGTTAATTGTGTCTTAAAGTTTTGGTTCTCAGTTCCCTCAAGTCTCTCGTTTCTCCAGTTACCTTTTTTACCCCTTCAAGTTCTGCAGTTTTTTTTTGCAGCTACTGTCTGTTTATTTTGTTACTTTTGCCCCTCATCATCTCCTTTACTCCACCTAGGTTCCCACCATCACCAGTCTACAAACTGTTCAAGATTCTCACCATTACGTTCAACTCTATGGTTTCTCCGCTCCCCTGGTTCAGCTTGGTCCACCACTCTCCATCTGCTGTGCTCAACCCCCAGGACAACCAACCCCTGGATACACTGGAAGGACTCACCACTCACTCCTCCTGCCATCAACCACCAATCTACAACTAAGATTTATCCAGTATAAGAAGCTTGAACAACATGACAGTTTGTCCACATAAGGTTTTAGGAACTCTTCGTTTATTATATGACTTTTCCCTGTGTAGCAAGGACTTGCTAGCCTAGTTAGCTTGATTTAACTTGAAACTGTCCTTGTATGACCATGGCTCCTTGTGTGGTTACTTGTGGACTACCACAGGGTTCTGTACCTTTTAAGCTGCTGGAAAGATGTTCAAAATTCAAAGAAAACTGTCAAGCATCAGACTCATGCTTGAGTACCAGTTGATTTCTACTTTCCTCTTTCCAAAGAAAGATCAATCAAGCTGATGTAAAAACACTTCTGTACAAAGGTCAGTTGAAGTAAACGTCAGACCAACTTGTCCTGATCCAGGACCCTCCACTCCCTGTGCATTGTCCTTAACTTCATCCCTTTGGTTCCATTTAAGCATTTAACTGTATCCTCAGGACATTTTAAGAGACACGTCAGTAATTCCATTTTTAATTTCCCCTGTAATTATCCAGTAATGTTAGTTCCATGTGATATTCCCTGATCTGTTGGATTTCAGAAAGACCCTTCCAAAGTCATGCTCAAAGTTCTTAAAATGGCCTCCACTGTCTTTAAAAAAAAAAAAAAAAAAAAACATATTTTTTTTTCTTTTTTTTGTGCTTTTTAAAAATATTTTTATATGACATTTCCAGCCTGTTGGAGCATATTTTAAACACCATTGTTGTTTTTGGAACAGCTGAATTTGGGCCACAACAAATTACCAGTTCTGTAGGTATAGATGAGGTCTGACCTTGTAGGGAAAAAGGTGGGAATAAAAAAGAACCCATTTAGTGTATGTTCATATCTCTTAGTCATCTCTTTCTTGAACTAGCTGTCAATCATGCAACATGTGATCGAAGAGGGTCAACCATTATTTGGCCACATTGTGCGGGACATTTTAGTCCATGGGGATATTAGCCACGTTGCCATAAATTAAATTTGAGCTTCCATTTCTTTCATATATAACTGTGCATCTAAGCAAGGGCCTTAACAATGTTTTGTTGTATTCAAATTTGTAACCAAAAATACTCAAAATAAAATCCAAAATATTTAGTCAATAAACCATATAATTAAAACTACTAACAACCAACCAACAAACCACAATGAAAGAAACTACGATGAAAATTATTGAATTATAAAAAGTAACTTTATGATTATTTTGACTTGAATTAATGAGACATAGAAAATTTGAATAATCAAAGCTCAGAGAAGAATTATTCAAACTCTGCTTTGAACGTGGTCAGGTCAACACAACTAATATAGTTCTCCTGGTGGATCTAGATTAGATCTGGTGAGTGTGTTGCTGTGTTTCATGCCCAAATGCAACCACATGTCGATCTTTATTTGTATAAAACAAAATGTACCCGTCCATATGCAAACCAAAAGACGAAAGTGTGTGGATGAACAATAGATGCAATAGGCTTTTTCAGATGCCCTTTTCTATTTAATGGAACAACACAGATTTAAAGAAATGGAAAAAAAATAACACAAATAACACCCATTTCAAACACAGGCTTTTATTGAGGCTATCAGTACAAATATTCCCTTAAAACTTTTGAGGTTTGGCGGAGGACTAAGCAGTATAATCAATGTCCTTTCTCTTCACTGCAGAGAGTGTGAGAAACCATATAGTTTGAGCTTGTTCAACCAGAACATGTTCAACTCCTACACACTTATTCACCAGCACAATATCTCTAAAATTAGTAACGCCCTAATACACTAAGATCTGTGCTTGCTGTAAGTTGTACATTTTGCAGTATAACACTGTCTTGACGCCCAGCAGAAGCACATCTGTAGCTCAGAAATGGTGGCACAAATTATATTTTTCTGTATGTTTAACAAATTGTGCAGATAGAATATGAAGGAAAAACATACTATTGACCATTGTTAGGCAATTAAACTAGACCTAAAAAAAATACCAATACAAAGCAAACAAAACTGAAAAAGTTAGCAACCACTAGATACCAGAAAATCATCACTGAGCAAAAGGCGCATTAAATGTAAAACAAATAACAATAAATACTTCATCGATCACGTAGGAAATTGTTTTTGGTGTAAAGCACACCTTGGGCAGCCATTTTGCGGGCGCCAGTAGCGCAAAGGTGCTTGCCTAGGGACCCACACTGGATGCTATGATGTAATTTGCCCTGGGCTGAATTTGAACCCATGAGCTTTGGATTGGAAGTCTAGTGACATTCCAATTGAGCTATCCAGCTGCCTGTGCAAATGATGGTCAAACGTTTTATCAAATGGTTAAAGTTATTTTACAAGTTCAAAACAGCATGTTATAATATGAGCTAACATTTAAGGATGTTTTCGTCTTAGTTTGTTTGCAGTACTTAGGTACTGTGTACCATCAATATTTGAATATGTTGTCAAGATTTTTTGTGTCTGGGAACCCCAAAAAGAATACGTTTCACATGAGTGTAATAAAAGTGTAAAATAAAAGCAATCCAGGTAGTAACTTAATATTTATAGCACATTTTATCATGTTTTTGTCTAAGTTAGTATTGTGATTTGATCCCACAAATATTATCCTAGTTAAAAGGTTTATTGTTCTTTATTATAGTATTTTTTCCCCCCATCGTCATTAAAAGTTTAACATTGTTGACTGATTATCTTTTTAATGACAATTAATTGTGTATGGACCATTACTTGGAATATTATGAAATCCTGCTTTAAAAAAGTTACAGTTATGTATAATGTACAATGTTGCACTTGCAGTGTATGTCACAATATAGGTAGGTAGATGCAGCAAGCAAAGTAGTCTACTGGTGCTTCATCATTAGGAAAGCCAATGTTTCAGGTAATTTAATGACCAGGACTACGGACCCCAAATTTCAACCAGACTGCACGTTTCACATCTCCCTTTTACAGAATATTTGTGCGGGACGTGTGGATGCAACACCTGTTTTTTTTCTTCTGCTAACTGGGTTTAAAAGCCATGGTATTTATTAAAGTAAAAAGCAACAGATTGCAAAAAAGGCACATATGCATTTTTAGAATAGAATGACTTTTATTGTCATTATACAGATTGTACAACAGGATTGGAGATTAAACAAAAGAGAAGTCGCAAATACTTCAGCTGTAGCTGCCTTATTGTGCAGAGCTGATTAACAGAGATATTATTACATGACCATAGCTTATCATTAGGTAGAAAGATGGCTTCTACTGTGGTGTAGGGAGACCCTGCTAATGTGACTTTAAGCAAGTATTTACACATTTCTCTGATTATCTGAAACCGGTTAGTTGTTGGTTTATCCAATGCTTTTGGCTTCCAGGGGTTGTTTTTTTGATTAGCTCTGTGAGGAACTGGGTCCATATAAGGCCCAAGCTTTGTTTCTTTTTGTTGACGCTCTTTTTGCCTAATGCTGAGACAAAAAAAAAGAAATTTGTGTCCATGGCTCCATGAGTGTGGTAACAAGTGTGTTTCGACATCCTTTTGGGTGAAAACACAGGACACATACCTACAAAATAATCACTAAAACCAAGCACATGACACATTACAGTTCAAAGAAGAATGATTCTCATACATGAATGTGTTTAGAGGTTGATGGCTGTGAGCAAGAAGGCACTGTAGAGGTCTCCATTAAAGCATTAAACTCTTTGGTTGTAAAGCATTCACTTTGGAAGAAAAGGTTTGTGTATAATTTTCTTGATTTCTGAGGAATGCTCATTTGCACCATGATCTCCATTGGTTTCAAAATAATTACCAGAATAGAAGCAGCCTTCTTTATCAGGCTGTTGAGTCTTTGTACGTGCCTTGCTACGATGCTGGTACGCCAACAGAGGATGGCAGAAGAGATTACACTCACTCCAACAGATTTATAGAAGGTGTTAAGCATCTTGCTACTGTACAAACACTTAAAGTTCGATGTTTCCTAAAGAAGGTCAGTCTGTTTATCAGGAGTTAACTGATACTTTTCCACTCCAGTCCATTGTCAAGAAGAACACTGAGGTCTTTACACTTCTACACCTACATTATCTCCATTGCTTAGTTTACAGTCAAGATAGGATAATTGTTTCAACACCATGCCACAAAGAGGTCCACCACCTCTGTACTCAGCTTCTTGTCCATCCCTGATATACCCAATGACTGCAGACTCATCTAAGTATTTATGCAGATGACAGGAGTTACTTTTACTGGAAGTGATCTTTTTTTTTTTTACTCTGTACACCTCACAGTCTGGTTGCTGCTTGCTGAAAAATGAACCTCTACCTTAGTCATAGTTTTTTTTTAGCTTCTATGAGATTTTCTGCAATTGCTATTTGGTAGAATTTTCCCAGCAGAAAAAGCATCTATACATAATGATGCTAAAACCATTGTTTTCCTATTTACAATTCATTTACAAAGCATTGGGGTAGACACCTTGTCTAGTTTCAAAGCTAGACTTAAAACCTGCCACTTCAAACCCCCAGTCGGTGGTGGCAGCCAGGCTCTGCTGGAGGGTTTCTTCCCTAAGTGGAGTTTTTCCTCTCTACTGTTGCAACATGTATGCTCAGTATAAAGGATTACTATGGCAACACAAGCCATTGTTTTGGTGTGCTGATTTTGAAGGAGTAAATGCTGCAAGTCAATAATTCAATGCGATCTGCTAGGTTTCCTTCCATTGGAATTTTTTTTAACTGATTTGTTTAGGATGTATCTATGATTTGAATTATTTTTCTTGTAAAGTGCTCATTGCAGCAAGAATATCCTGGGTTCAAATAATGCCTCTGTTATCTCCATGTACTCTGGCATCCTCCTACAATCCAAACACTGTTAAGTTACTTGTTTACACTAAATTGCCCTCAAATTATAGTGTGCATGATTGTTTGGCCCTGGCATGAACTGGCAACTTCTTGAGAGTATACCTTGCCTCTAACAAAGACATGGTCAAGTGGGTAAAAACAATATATAACTACTGATATATCTTTGAGATCCTAAAAACTTTTTTTATATTGTTTCATAGCCAAATCCTTAATTTATTTTCTTTACATCTTTTTTTTCTGTGCAGTGTTTTTTGGTTTTAATAGTGCACGGTATGAATACTTAAGCAGGGAACTGAAGCTGAGGAAATAAAATGTTTAGTTTACCTAGTTGTCCATTTTGCAACTATAAGCATCAGAGCAAGCTGCAGTAAGGATTTAAAAGATAAATGCTGTGATTTTATTTAAATATGACTAAATGTGGTCCTTTTTATTACACCAGATTCTCTAATGAGCACTCAGTGACAAAAGGTTAAACAAGAGGTGAGAGAGCATTTATTCAACAGTAAACAAGTAATTAATCATTACACTTCCCTGCATTGTCTTCATATCTGAATAAACTACAGGAATGAAAGCATAGTTATTCTATTTTCTAATTATGAGAATCTCCCACATACCACTTCAAATTTCATGACATAATAGCCAGTGAGTCAGAGTTTTTTGAATGATGGGACACATGAATACAGTATGTTTTCTGTTTCAAGTACAAGAGGCAAAGGAATAACATTAATTTTTGTGAGATATAGAAAATGTTGAACACAGTTTTTTTTCTACTTATGTTAAATCAGACATTTTTCTTAATGTACACTTTGGACTTTGATTGACGTTTTATTCTTTTTTTTCGTTTTTTTTGCTAAAAAAATGCTGCAGATCAGCATCCTGGCAAAAAAAAGAAGGAATATTATACAGGTATTTAATTTGTCGATCAGAAATAACCTAGGATTCCCTCATCCCCTGCTTTGAATGTTCCTGACACATGAGAGGATTCTTTGATCGAGCTGTGGGAGGACGGTCAAAACGGACTAATAATTCAAAGCAGACATGCAACTCCTCCAACACCATTGAAAAATAGAAATATAGGCTTGATTCAGAACTAAAAAGATATATCTTCTTTTTTTAACATCTAATCATAAGATGCCTTTCAAAAACTATTCCACTCAGATTTTGTCTTGGTAAAACCAAAACCTTCACTGTCTTTTTTTTAAATTACAATTTTATTGGATGAACTAGAAACGTAGAGCATAACTGAGAAGTGGGAGAAAAGGTTTATTTTTTCAGACTAAAATCTAAAAAGTGTTTCATCCATTTGTACCAAATCTCTTTTAAACTGTTAACACTATAATGTGAGGCAAGCTATTTACTTCAGAAGTGGCCTAATCAATAAATGCAGCATATTTCAGAAAAAAATCTCGACAAGAGGTTTAATACAGATTTTTTTTTTTATAAACCTATCTGAAATTTTTACAGAGCACTGCATCTTTCAAATGTGAAAACTTCAAGAATAAAAACTTATCAAGACATGGCAGATAAACTTAATGGGAATGCCCAGCAAAAAGATCACTAATCTAGTAACTCTGGAGGAGTTCCAACAATCCACGGCTCAGGCAGGAAAATCTGTCTGTGTAACAAAAAAAGAAGGAGTGGTAGGAAAAAATGGGATGTCTCCAGTTATTCTACTATTCTACTATACTTTTTTTTTTTTTTTGTAAAATATTTTGAATTGAATATAGATTTTTCATGTATAATGTTTAATAGAATGTAATGTGAAGACCTTAAACCAAAAAACAAAGCAGGTTTATCAGAACACTACTTTAAAAAGAAAAGAGTGAGAGAGCAATTTTAATTGTGACCGCATAATTCTATATGTTAGAAAATGACAGGTGACACTTTCTGTAATGAAAATGAGTCGGTCTAATCAATGGGAATATTTAGCACAGTTCATATTACATGCTAGGTTTTCTTTCATTATGTACAGGCTAGGTACAAATTCTCTCAAATTATAAAACAAGAAAAAATATCTAATCTGGAAAAAAAGTTTAATTATGCTTTCTGAGAAGTGACCTAGGTGGTTTAAACTGGCTATATTATCACACTATAATTTAACACAACAATACTCTGGCAAAAGGAAAATAAAATCATGTTTGAAAAAAACACATAAAATAAATACAGCACAAAACATGAAACTGCACTTGTATAACACTTCCAGAGGACCCCAGTGCACTGCAAATTGCATTTACACACGGATGATACATTGTCGTCACAACTGCTTCAGGGAAATCTGACAAAAGCAAGGCTGCCTTGCACCTCTGACAACCACCAGTTGCAAGGACACAACTTCTGAGACAGGAAAGCAAGGATTTTAACCGGCAACTGACTAGTTAAAGGATTAACACCCACCATCAGAACAACCATCACCCCAAACTTATGAGCTTCTTCAATCACATATCTGAATCCCACAGCATAAATCACATTATGTCACTTACAATTAAATTGTTGATTCATAAATATGTTTTGTCCTTACAAGTAAACAAAATATATGCATTAAAATACACATATTCTGACCTGAAGCTAAGAACAAATGGAACCCAAGTTGAGCTTATACTAGCATTAACGCTAATGCTATTGATGCAACTATTAACGCTTCTCTTGTATGCACATAAGCCCACTCTTTGTTACCTTCTATGTTTTAAACTTAGGTCTTAACATAATATTGGCCAACAGCACACAGGTAGAACAGATTATATTCTTCTGGGAAGCGTTCCAATAGGTTCAATAGTGGATTAGTGAGGTCAGACATAAATGGACAAGAACACCTGGATCTTAGTCTCAATGCAAATTTAGTCCTAAGGCGTTCTGTCAGGTTGGAGTCAGTACAGTTTGTATTATCTGGTTAGTTTATCTATGCTTATATGGACTTTGGTTTGTGGACTAGGTTGCAGTCATGTTGGAACAGAAATTAACAATCCACAATTTCTCTTCACAAAGTTTGTGGCATAAATGTGTGCAAAATTCTTTGATTTGAGATGTTAAAGCAATAATAATTCATTTCACTAGAATTAAATGGCTAAGCAAAACTCCTAAAAGAAAAGCTCTAGACCAAGAGTGCCCAACCAGTCCTTCGCGATTGACTGGTAGAACGCAGACTGATCCCAAGTCGACCGTGAGGTTATGACTCGTTATGACATGACAGGAAGT
>JAVLVB010000557.1:4443867-4458259 GCA_032876305.1 Orestias chungarensis | reverse complement strand
GTGTGTGTGTGTGTGTGTGTGTGTGTGTGTGTGTGTGTGTGTGTGTGTGTGTGTGTGTGTGTGTGTGTGTGTGAATAGTTCTAGTATAGAAATAGTAAAAGTGGTTCTATATTAAAGCTTGTTTTGCTTGTTTGGTCATTTATGTTTGCACAATTGAGTTATTTTTTCATGTAATCTGATTTCAATGAGAAACACTTTTAATTAAATGAATATTTTAATCAGTGAATTACACATAAAAGTTCTCAGACTACAAGCACAATCAACTAAGTTTGCATGAAAGCAACAATTATAATAATAATAATGTCTTCTACAAAAGTTAAGCATTTCTCCCAGGTCTTCAATCAAAACATATATAGCAACATATTTTCCTTTTTATAATAGGTATTTTTACTTCTGTTAAGGTTTTTGTACATTATGAAACACGGCAGACATGCTCCCATGTTATATAAGCAAATTTGGTCAGTAGCCTATATGCATTCAATGATGTGTCAGCAATCTCGTTTCCCTCCAAAATTTATAATTATAAATTCCCCTGCTGCCTAAAAGTGTTTTGATAAAGTGAAAACTGCGTGAAGTAGTCAGTAATCTGTTCGGTACGAAAAGCTAGCCTCCTACTCCCAGTGCCAAGTCTCCCATTAAGGTAGGAAGTGATTTCCTTTTTTCAAACAGATCCACCTGTTTTTTAATCTGGTTTATTTTTCTGTTTGGTTCGTATTAAGGTCAGTTATGGCTATTGCTCATCATGCAGATTTGTGTGTGTGTTTGAGAGAGGGTGGGTTTTTGATGTGATTTTTAATGGTTGTATGACAACAACAAAACGTTTTGTGAGGGTAGTCACTGCAGGCTCGAAATTATCTGTGGGGGTTTGCGAAGTTGACACTGGACTGGTAGATCTCAGGAGGTTGGCTACTTGAAAAGTAGTTCTTGGGACAAAAATGTTGGGCAACCCTGCTGTACACCATCATACCATTTGTACCAAGCTTTACATTTGGTGCAATGCAGGCAGAAATGCGATGTTAAAAAATGTATCTAATGGATTGCCAGACGGGGATTTATTACTCTACAGAAACAGTGTAGCATGCTTCACCCAAATGCATCTAAAAGTTTGCATTGCATTTACTGGCTTGGTTGATACAGCTGCTCGGCCATATAAACACAGTTCATTCAGTTATTATCAATTGTTCTTGATTTAATCTGAGACCCATTTGAAACCTGGATTTTTGCAGGTATTTACACTGCAAACTACACTTCAGCATTTGGTGTTCCTGGTTTATGATCTTATAAAACCTTCCACCCTGTGGAAGAGTTCCTATTGAGTTCATTCCCCCTCCATTTTGCTACAATATCCTTTCAAGTCGAATGCGGTTTTCAGAAAATGTTATTATTGCATCTATTACACATTCTGAAAGAATATTTTGCAGGTGTTCACTGAAAATTGGTGAATGATTCACAAACAATTGTCATTGAACTGTTCATGCCTAGGGGCTTGACGTTATGCACATTGTGTGTAGGAAAGAATAAGTGCTTAGAAGCACACCTCTTACGTGTTTGTTGATGCTGCAATCCTTGGTTGCACTTAATTAGCACATGCTTATGAAATACCTTTCCAGTGGTCTTCATTCACGTTGTACTACCAGTGCAGTCAGTTATAGCAACAGGACACGCAGGAAGCTGAGGCACTAAATTGGTGTGAAACGGATGAATAGTTAAGAGGTACATAGTATAGAACATAGGACAGAATAGCTGATGAACATAAATTCTGACCAATAGAGTGTAGATTACAAGTCTAATTCAATGAACTTGATTGATCTAAAAAGACGTGAAACAGAAAACACATGACAAGACCAACGCAGAGCTTGCCCACAGTCTTCATAGCTCCCGTTTGATTATCTCCCCCCGCAGCCACCTTTCGGCAGCCTTTAATACTTAATTAGGGAAATGCATATTTCCTTCATTATGAATAAAGATCATTATGTATAAATATTGAAGCAAGACATCAGGAAGGAAGCTACAGCTCTAGTACCTTTTCCAAATCGAAAAAGATATTAAGCATATAGACAAAGTGATTAGAAAGTGTTTTAAGGACAGCAAAATCAATGTTTGTTTGTAGTCATCATAAAGCTCTGATCTCAATCCAATTCAGAAATTATGTGCGAAACTGAAAATGCGTGTTTGAGAGGTGGCCTACAAGCCTTAATCAGTTACACCAGTTCTATCATTAGGAATGGTCTATAGCTCCAGCATAATTTGATAAGCTTGTGGAAGGTACCCCAACATGTCTGGCTGAAGTAGTATTTCAAACTTCTGATTATAAAGACGGGCTCCACAGTGGCACTGTGGGTAGCACTGTTGCCATGCAGCAAAAAGGCTCTTGGTTCTATTCCACCTTGGGTCTTTGGTCTTTCTGCAAGGAGTTTGAGTGGTTGTTTGTTCTGTATGTTTCTGTGTTGCCCTGCGATGGACTGGCGACCTTTCCAGGGTGTAACCCTTCCTCTCGCCCATTTTAAGCTGGAGCTAGGGGCCAGCAGACCCACCCAACCCCAATAGGGACAAGGGTGTATAAAAAATGGATGGATGGATTCTAAAGACATTATTTAATAAATCTCTGATATATAGTTTATCTTGTAATTGTGACGGTAACAAATAGAATATTTGGGTAATTATATCTGATATAAAGCAAAAAAGGTATGTTTTCATTGAACTACTTTTATATAGTTTTTGTAAACTTACGGTTTCATATATACCTCAGACTCCAATTTGGTGCATTGCAGTTTCATTTTTAGACTTTACTTTTGTACATTATCTGGTGTTGTGGGTTTACATCACACATGACAGTGTTAGAGATAAATCTGCGATCCCCCAATGCCTGAGAACCTTGCTATAATTTTAAGCACTATTTGGAACATTAAAATAACAAAAGATCCTTATATGCACATTAAATGGCCATACTCTGAAACAACTCCCTGATCAACATGTCAGAATCAAGCCTCTGGTAAAAACAACTGTAGGCCAGATGGGATGATTTTTGCTATTATTTAATTCTGATGTGTTAACACATGTTTCTTTAAAGCCTTTGCAGATAAACTAGGCCTGTATGGTAAGAATCTAAAGGTGTTGCTGTGGGCCATTGGGCGCAACTGCTGCCATCTGTTTGGTCTTTTCTCAGCCTCTGTATAATCTATTTTGCAAAATTTAGCCTGTGCCCTTTAGAGTGACAGTGTAATATCTTTGATGCAGACCTCTGCTCATGCTTTCAGATTAACATAGATGACTTAAAGTTATGACAAAAAAATATACAATCTCTGTTTTTTGCAGGATAAAAAAGAAAGCAAATGTACCACCCACCAATGTGGGTTGTGTGGACTATTTGTCTCACAACATGCATATCAGTTAAAACTAAAAATATAAATAAAGCGTTCCAAACATTATGAATGCTTCTGTTCTCTGCATCCCAGTTGATTTATTGTCTGAAACTTTTTAATCTCTTTCAGTCAGACCTGGAAAAAACCTGCCAAGCACATTATAGTCACCCTAACTGTAATAAATGTTTGAATGCACTATCTGTCCCTTTAGTTTATTTCATAAAAGTGTGGGGATATGGGTGCAAGCCTGTCGTGTATGTGCTGCAGATGACTTTTCTTTAATTATCAGGTACGGTGCTCCATCTATCACCAGCAGCTGTGCCTTAAAGTCCTGAAAGCCCCCTGAGAAAGGCTGCTGCTTAACCTGCGGACCTGCTTTTAAAACGTTTGGTGGATGTTATTAGCAGTCCTGACACACTCTTCTTCATCTGACGCAAAGGTTTTTTTCATGTTTGTCTTTTAAAAGCTCACTCTAAGATGAGACTAATAAGTCTGATCACATTAAACAGCACATTAATAACATGTCTGTGTCATTGCAACAGAATTTGTGGCAACTTGTTTCCGTACTAACTGGTAAAGAATCAGTATCTGCCCCATTTATTTCTTCTCCCTATTTAGGATGGTGCTCATGTTGTTATGACAAATAATAAAATGTGTAAAAAAATATACATGCACAGTACTAATCTGATACCGAAATAATTAGGAATTAGGAGTTTGAATATTTACCACGACCGAAAAATTAACCAAACGAGGTCAAATTAGATGTTTTTCTGAGTGAGTAAGATCTACTAAGAAAAATCTTTTTTTCACTAAAGCAACCAGCTTGCCATATTTAACAATGAAAACAGTTAATGATCTCTAGTTATCTTTAGAAAATATTGATCGGCCTCACGTTTTAAAGTGATACTTGTGAAATATATGATGTAAAGACTTCAACAACAAAAATTGTGTTGTTGGGGGTGTTTGGTTGCCTGTCCGTCTATTACACCAATCTTTGGGACTGTATTTGCAAAACCTAAAATATAAAAGATATTTTCTTGCAACATTTGCAAAACTTTGAACACTGACGTGGTGAAACACATGTAGAGATGTGGAGGCGCGTGCTGTATTTAAATCTTACCCTTTCTCATTTTATCTCTAACTCATGCTCACCAGCATTTGAAAGGCCTAAAGGTTTTTGTTTTCACATTTCAAATATGACTTGGGTGCTGATGTACTTTATGACTGTGCATCAAGCTTTTCCTAGTCGTTACGTGAAAAGGTGTTGGTGGGATTTATCGCATTAAACCTAAATCTTGGGTGTGGCTTCATGAGTTTTGATGAAAACCTTACAGTAATTGGCATACATTATTTTGTAAATCTGAGTTGTTTGAGCACACCTTTCTATGGAAAGCTGTGCTAAAAAGCTTACATATTGTTAACCGTTCCGGCTCCAGTCTTCTGACCGTGGTCTGTAGACACCAGGGAGATGCTCACTCTAGGGCTGAAGTGGGACGTGTCTTCGGGGTTAACTCACTCGTAAACTCGATTAAACTCGATAAAAATATGGAAGCACTGATGCGCTGAAGAGGTTACTGTTTATTTACTTTCATGCCCGTGCATGTAACAATAAAAGGCAGGCTTCGACTCGTACGACCTACCCCTACTCCTGTCGCCAATCCTTCGTTTCACAATGCATTCTAAAAAATATAATAATAATAAATTTGGCCTGTTACACCTTGAAAGCCATGCTCAACTGTGTTCCATTTGCACATACTTAAAATGGATGCATGTAAATTCAGGCAGTTTCCTTACACAAGTCTTCCAGTGCTGGAGTGGCATTGCTGTGTTCTGAGTAATGGTGAATAAAGAATTGGAAAAGGAGAGATTCCTTTTACCCAGCAATTAAATAAATGTCAAAATGACCACTGATTTCTACAGATATTGATATATTTAACACTGATAAGTGATTGCATAAATATTTAACCCTTTCAAGACGTTATTTAGTAGATATATGTATGGCTGCATTTACAGCATAAAAAGCAGATAGGTCTTAAACAGGATTCCACATCTAGACACTACAAACTTACTCCCTTCTTCCTTACAAAGGTGTTAAACCTCTGTCAGGTTGCTTCTGTTCATTGTCTTACTTTTTATAGGCAATTTTCAAGACTCTAAATATACAAAACAAACAGTGTGGGTGTTTCAAAGCGCACAATAAGGAGAAAAACTAATAAAAATTGTCTGCATGGTCGAGTTGTCAGAACAAAGTTGTTACTATGTCAACACTATAAAATAATCTGCCTTAAAACACATCTTAAGGCGGGTGTAGCAAAGTTATTTGCAGTGATTCTGTAACCAGAAACAGCTCAGATAAGAGTTTATGAGGCCTGTTATGGCAAGTATAATATTCCTTCAGTAAAGCAGAGGTAGGTCAATTATGGTTTGTGGATCTGTGAGCTACAAAGACTGCAACATTTGTTGTTGTAATTGGTGGCAATGAATGCAGTATGTGAGTTACCTAGAAATTCCAAAAAACACAAGGATCCAAAAAATCAAGGCAGGGTCAAAATTTTAAGTGCGTCTATATAAAGATGTATGGAATTCTGATGCTCATTTTCAGTCTGTTGGTGGTAAAAAGGTTTGCCCTGTTCATAATGTTGATAATTTAAAGATATTGTATGGATATGAAAAAAAGACTTGAATGACAGACTATAACATTTTCAAAGGGAGTGTAAAGTTTGCAAATTCAGCATGTTAAAAACATTTAGTGGTTGGATGTTTTTAAAATAATAAACAGCAAAGTTGATAAAGCAGTAAAATTGTAAAATTTGTGAAGAGGTTGCTTGGGTTACCATGTTGCAAAAACACTGTGGCGCTGAAAGACAGGTGAGCAGCTCTTCTCATGCTGCAGGCTAATGATGTAAATAAGCACAGGTGCAGATCATGCACCCAGCCCAGCAGTACCCTCAGACATGCCATGTGTTGGAAGACCTGAGAACTAAACCGCCAAAACGAGAATCAAGAATCGATTTGTTTATATAATGCACATTTACAACAGATGTCGTCTCAAGGCACTTTACAAGAAAATCAATTAAAATCATAGATAGATCATTATAATTCTGTTTGAAAAAGTTTTCAATCTAAGGAACCCCAGCAGATCTTATCGAATCATTGACTTGTAGCATTCACTCTTCAGGAAGCACCCCGCAACCACCCCATTTCCTGGTGCAAATAAGTCAATGTTACAACTTTTATTTTCAAATACAATATATGCAAAAGTCTTTTTTTCCATTTCCCAAATTCCAAGTTGTATTGATGCCTTCATGTTTGTTAGTTTTGTTTTTTAGGGAACAAGGATTTCCTCATTAGACATCTAGCATGAAAGTGAATTTTGGATTGGGCATACATGTACTCTTTCATCAACAGAAGCAGGAAGGAATAATATCTCACATGGTGACATTTAAGTGTTATTGGGGACTTCTTTTAGCATTTCCCTGCCTCTTTTTAGGCTAAAAACTAAAACCTGGGCTTGTTGTTGCAATTGTTTTGAATGTGTTCGATTTCTTAGGCTTTTTTGCATAGATTTCGGTTAAGAACTCTTGAGATTCCTGACCCTTGAGCTGCTGCATCTTCTTCCTCAAGGCCTCAAAGTAATTTCTAGTTTCTTTTCGTTGATTTATGATATTCAATGTTAAAGGTTATTAACATACAAAGACATAGTAGTATGACAAACACAGGCTCTTATAGAACCAAAGCTGAAAGAAAGTGCAAAATAACAAGATGAAAGCAAGACAACCTTTTAAATGAAGTATGGTTCAACAAATGTAAGCATTATTTGACAGCACTTAAAATTAGCTGGCTGGCACAAAAATAATGAGGCACATAAATTAAAAACTCGTCCCCATTCTCCAGACCTCACAGCATTGTCATGTAGCTAATAGATACAATCAATTACTTAGGGGTAACACTAATGTTTGTCACTTTTGATAGCCATTAACAATTCGTCACTGTCGTTCTGTGACCTGGGCTTATGACAGTCTTATTACTCGCTTGAAATTACTGAGATTCCTTAAATTGCCTTAAATCAGTGTTTTCCACAAGAAAGATTTCTGGCTTAAGAAAAGGGTAAAAATTCAAAAGTAGTTGTCCACAGGAGAATTGATAAACAGTGTGCTGTAGGGGATTTTATCACAAGCCATAATTTTGTGTGCAGGTAATTGCTGTGATTATGTTGTGATTTTGTTATGTAGATTACACACCTGTTATGCCCCCCCACCAGCAGTCTCAATTTGACTGAAACAGGAAAGGCTGGCCAACTTTGGCTCAGATTTATTCCGGTTTTTGTTTCACACCCTTAAAGTGTAGTATTGCTGCATAAACTCAACAGCATTTAATTGGGCTTTTTATTTGATATTATAATAAAACGTAACATAAATCTGAATGGGAAGGCAAACATAATTGTTTTTACAAAAAATTGTCGCGTGATAAGGCATTATGGGCATGACATTCTTATACAACTAAATAAAATCCAGTTCAATTGCCTTCGGAAGTCAACCGATTAGTAAATAGTCCCTATAGAAAGTTTATGAAAAAATATGTCAAGCTCCCATTGCTCTGTTTACTTAGTCATCTGAAAATAGAAATAGTGTGGCTTAACTGAAAACCTAATAAATATCTAACTAAGCTGACAGGTCTGACGAGGAGAGTGTTGATCGGAGAAGCAGGCAAAAGTCCCATGGTAACTCTGATGTAGCACCTGAGCTGCAGAGATCCGCAGATCAGATGGGAGAATCAGTTGACGAGAGATATTAGCTGTGCTCTCTGCGAATCAGTCTTTTTGGGTAGAATGGAAGGCAGAAGGCCATTGTTAGACAAAAAAAAAAAGCCATGAGTAGTTTTACATTTGTGGTGCTTAAGTTTTAGCTATTCATGCCGCATGCAGGAAATTATTAAGAAACAGAACACAGTTGCCTAAAAGGTTTTTATTGCACTATTTAGTATTGCTTCTCATTGGATGTGCCGCGAAGAAGAGAGAGCAGAAATGAGGGCAGGGAGGGATATGTAAATGGAAGGAAAATCTGTAATAAAACTACCTCACTTTTCTAATGACGATTGTAGATGTATCCAGATGGATTAAAGTTAGATTTATCTGAACTTGATTTCTCTGGCCTAAAAATGGGATAATAGTACATATTTAAGGTTGGATCGGAGGGACAGGCACTGAGCAACAGTTGTAAAGAGTTTGTAAACAAGTCAACATTAAATTATTTGGTCTAGTTTTAGGCTGGTCTTTGAAAACTGTGTTAAAGGAAATAGATATTGTTGCTGTATTTTTAGCTGAGATAGCTTTCTAAGGAAGATATGTATGGTTTCCATTAGCTTGCAATACGCCTAAAACATATGATTGAGTTTTTTATGTGTTACATCATTGTGGTTCTAGAAAACATAGACTGCAGACTGACCTTTAAGTCTGCTGTAAGTGGTTGTTTTTATCATTTTAAATATCCAGAAACAAAATAGACATTACTTTCTGAACTCCTTTGCTGTACTGCATACTGAGAGAGCTTATTATTTTGTGGTGAAAAGTTTAAAGATGTGGGCTATTTCAGATTGCAGAAACATCACATGAAGAGCCATCTTGCCGATTCAGCACACAAAGTCCTGAGTAAGTGTAAGGTGAGTTAAAGCTCCTGTTAGTGGAAATGTTGATTATATAATATAAAAGCTCCATATATAAGCATGAAACCCAGGAGGACGACCTGCTGACCTAGCGCATACCCAGCCACTCAGTTGTGGAGGGGAGAGGCCCACGGCACTGGCAAGAAACAGGGGAAGGAAAAGATAATCCACATTTAATGCAGGACCTAAGAGAGGACAGGCACACGCAGACACGATCACAGGTTCCTTCTCGTATGCACCAGGGGAGGCCCCATCTAGCTCCCCTATTTAGTTTCAGTGCCTACTTTATAACTTGGGTTTCTGAAAGAAAAAGAAGAGGTTTATTTTATATGAAGGTCACTTAAAGTATTTTTGAAGTAAAATTAAACAAAATATATTTTTTATAACAGAATATGTATATGTGTAATTGGAGGTAACACTTTCATCTTTATAATACCTGGTTTTATTGGCTACCTTGAATTAAGAAGGACTTCTGAACCATTTAGACAAGTTAGGGCCAACTATGTTTTGAAGTATGTAATGTGATCTATAGGTAAGTTAAGAATACTATTTGTCATTACTTTGTTAAGCTTCTTGGAAATAATAATACAGTAAAACACCTTAACAAAGGATAGTGGTGTCTGTGTTGAAGATTTTTTTAATTCTTTTAATATATCAGGAAGTGACACCTGTGCTATAGGTGTCACTTCCTATAGCACAGGTGTTTTATTTGTCCTGGATGGTGTATTATAAGATATAGTGGTGTTCTGATATGTAGACACACTTCTTTTTAAGCAACATCGATACTTAACACTACACTTACTTTCAATTCCATTAATTTTGATCACTCGTTTATTATTTGGCTAAACTGAAAAGTAATTTCATTGTGCATTAATTAACATGCACTCTCTACTGTAGGTCCAGGTAGCGATGACCCAGATTGGGAAACAACCTCTCAAACCCCAAATTTGAACATAAATCCCTCCACAGGGCCAACACCAAGCACATGCCCCCAAGTACAAAAAAAAAAAAAAAGTAATAACTGTTGTTTGAAAGGTGTCTTCCACACTTGCTTGACTGACCATGATACATGTTTGAAAAAATAGTAATCTCCTTCAAACAGAGTACGTAAGACTACTATGAAAGAATGACAGCCAAAAAATGTATTAATGGCATAACAACATTTTGTGCTTTCTGAAAAACGGAACATTTTAGTACGCTGGTAATATGTTGATGTAATAACAGACAGTTGTGTTCTACACTCTACATATTTCTGTTCTAGATTTATTAATACCTACTTCTTTATCAAGTAACTAAGTTAATGTTTCTTTATCTACCCTTTGCAGGGAAAGACATAATACAGTAGGAAATATATATTCACACTTTACCATTGTGAATGTTTTTTTGTTTGTTTGTTTGTTTGCTTTAGCAAAATTAGATTATATAGCTTAAAGAATCCCGGAAGACAATATAAGGTACAAAAAAAAGTAGGTTTTTGACTGATATTTCAGATTGGCTACATAAACTGTAATTACCTTCTGGTTTAGAGGAATTTTGTGAAATAATAAGATTCTATTTTCTGATATAAAAAGTTGGCATTTAACCAACAAGCCCTAAACTGAATTATTTGTATAATAAACAGCGGTTTGGATTTATTAGATTACTTCTTAAAATTGTAATCTTTATTTTTTTACTCTGCATTTTTTACAACAGACCACCAATTTATTCCAGAAAACTGTATGGTTATAAGTCACTGTATGCATTCTTGCTATTTGACAAATGAGAGTGGAGAATTTGTTTTTTGGGCTTTAAAACAAGAGTAGAAGTTCAGAGGGGCCTTGGTCCCTGAGACTTGGTTTGATACTGTGTGCTATGTTTTCTGCAACAGATGTTCTGTGATTTCATAAGCAGAAAAAAAGAAAAGGTAGTTTAGCTTTTTTGTCAGTTATTTTGAGGAGGAAGGTGTGGGTGAATACTGCAGTGTGGTTATTCAATGGTTCGGAGGCTATATTTAGATAAAATTCAGCGTTTGTGTTAGCAGTAACCCTAGTATCCTACCATTAGCCATCTACAAACAGCAGTAGGGCTTGATCAGACCCTAGTTAACTGGGGATAAAGAAAGTCCAAGGAGGGAAAGAAATGGTGTATGGCTTTGCACACTCACCCTTAGTCACACATCCTTACACACAAGGTTTTATTAACAGGTCATTACATAATCAATTGGGGAGAACCTCACAGTCCAATTCCCCTTTTGCAAAACTATTGTCTGTCTGATAAGAATTGACTTTCCAGTCACGCTGGGTTTGCAGTAGGGCGGAAGCTCCGCGAAACTAAATGTTGCTCACGCTCTCCTGGCTTTTTTCTGTTTTTTTATTTTTTTTCTTCTGTTTAACCTTTTATAAGCCTCACTGTTTACAACTTCAAGTAATACTCTAAACAACACAATGTGTCTGCAGAAGGATATATGCGTCATGTAATATTGTGCAAGTTGTATTTTTCTTGATTTTGTTTTAAAAATGTTTCTTGCTCAGTGACAAAGTTGGTTGTGCTCTTGCCTTTGTGCATGGAGTTTGTATGTTCTCTTCTGGTACTCAAACAAATCCTTCGTTACAGAGTCCAGAAACAAAACTGTTAGGCCTCACCTGCTATACCCATGAAAGAAATCTCTTGCTCCTCCACATCCCAAAGGAGCTCTATTGGAGCTCATTAGAAACCATATTTGGATATTTTGAGCTTTGCAACAGGGTGCATTATCCTGGATGAAGTTTCCTTTGGAGGTGGGTACAAAGTGGTTTGTATAGGGATGAGGAATTTCATAAATAATGCTTGAGTAAACTGTAACAGGATACTCCCCTCACTGTCTTTAGTTTATAATTATATTTTGTATTGCTGGGCATGTTAATACATTAGTGTTCCATTAACTCAGCCATTGCGTAACACTAAAATTGTTCTAGTGCTTGTTAAAGTCATATTTCTAGTCTGTTGTTTCTGACTTTCTTTACATGCAGAGACTAACTGCTGTCTCGCAGTAGAAGTGGTATATCTAATTTCAAAAAACAAGTGGGGACATAAAAATTGGGAAAACTTTTTCACAAGGACATTTTCATGTCCTTGTGATGCACAGAATAAAAGCTTTCTCTATGAACATGAGTTTTTTTTTTTTTTAACAAACTAAATAAAGCAGTATTGTTTGAGAGCAGCAAATAGCTTTAGGTTAGCATTCAATGTGATGGAGTGATTACTTTTATTGAGTATGTGCAAAAGAATAATAACAATAATTCAGATTAAACATGAAAAATACATTAGATCAAATGTGACAACTATTTCTTTTTATTGTTAAGCACAATTTATTTTCAAAAGATAACAGATGGACTTTTTTACCTTGTTTTCTTTAGTAGACTACATATGTTCCTCTCTAAATCAATTGCTCATTACTTCAGCCACTACATTGTTTGTTTCCCTGTAGACAGAAGAAAAATGGATGAATACATTTATTCTCAAAGCTTTTTTTAATAGAAAATAAAGTTAATTATTTTTCAGATCTGTCTATCTATTTTTCCATCCACCCATCCTTTCATCCACCATCAAGTATCCCAGGGAGGAGATCCAGGAGACACTACGATCCTGGATTTCTCCTAGGTTAGAAAAATTTCTGGTTCTGTCTGTGGATCTTCTCCTTGTGGGACGGGGGTGAAAAATCTCTACAGGCAGGAATCTGTGAGGCATCCTAATCAACCGTCTGAACCCCTTCAACAAACTAATTTTAAAGCAGAAGAGATGGTGCACTACCTCCTCACCTATTTCTTTGTAATGAGCATTATAACCTAACAAAGGAAGTTAATTTGGTCATATTACTGTTTGTAATTCATATTGCTGGACAAGAGCTGAGGGATCGAACATATATGGTCTAGTGTATCAAGAAGAATACCTTTCAGCTTATATCACCACAACTGAAATACTACAGAACAAAAACAACTCTTATAATCCTTCTCTTAGGAAGAGGATACCAACTTGAACTATTTACTTGTTTTGCTTTAGGAAAGAACCCAGTGGGTATCTGAAGCCTGTGAACCTACTGTGTCCTCTACGTTCTTGTTTGGTTTTTAGGATGAAAGTAAGGACGGATCGGGTCAGCTCCGATATAAATATGTTGACATAAATGAGAAAATGAGACTGAATGCAATGTGGGCGTTAAGCGATATAGCAGCTTTGTTTACTCTGTCAGCTGTAAGGGCATGATGAAATATTGAAATATTGAACCAGATATTTTGCATGGCCAACAGGCTTTTAGCACTGTAGAATCTGGTCTCGGTAATGAGGCCAGAGCTAGTCCTCCTGTTGTGAGATGAAGACACAAACGCGAGAGGGCTCAAACTAAGAGGAGGTGGGTGGTCTCTTATATTATATTACAAATCTGCTGTTGCCCTTTGCAGGTGTGTTAGTGGATGGAGACTACTGTGCTTTACAATGCTGAAAACCATTTGCTCTCATTTATGTCAACCTTTGCAGTCGAAATGCTAATGTCTTTTGCCAATGTTTTTTTTTCTTCTATCGTAATCAAATCATCTGATTTCTTTTATCCCCCTACCACAACCAACACACAGACGAACACAACGTCACATCTTTGGATAACCAACACCCACCTGCTCCTTCACCTCACCTCGTCCCAACAGGTTTGAATATCATAATGGAAATTGTGAATGTATTTGCGGAGAAGAGCTTTGTTGGAGACAGTGCATAATCACGTCTGATTACAGGCAGAGAGCAGTGTGGTCAGCGGGCGAGAGGATAGGACATTTGCATAATGTCCCAGAGCGTGCGCCTCAGGTGAGGGAGCCAGTCATTTAAAATGGACAGAACAGCAGCTCCCACCTTTGGAGTGCTGGACACCATGTTCACAGGCTGAAGAGCAAAAAGATGAATGAGGCCTCATTAAGACCTAGCCTGTTGTATGCCGGGTTGCACAATAAATGAACCATTTTCTGTCATCATGCAAATAATAATGCTTTGTCCCAATTATAACCCTGGAAAGGCATTCTTGTGTCTCAGAGTTGGCTTGTCTGAAAGGCGGTAGTAAGGGGAAAAAAGGCATTTATTCTAACATGGCGTTTCACTCTTCTGTTTTGTTTAAAGTTTTAGGAAGTGCTATTAACCGTAGTAACAAAACCTCTAGACCGACAGACAGCCAGCCAGCCAGCCAGCGTAATCGTCGAATAACATTTGAAAATGGCAGCCTGGGAAGTTGATGTAGAAGATGTCATAATGTGTGTTTTGTCTGGTTCCGTTTCCTCCCTGTGTCTCGTCACTCCGCCTTCATTCACAGCTGTCTGCAATAATTCACTCCCCTTCTCAACCAATCACACCCCGGTTCTCACTATTAAAGCCACATG
>JAVLVB010000557.1:4418885-4439842 GCA_032876305.1 Orestias chungarensis | reverse complement strand
TATATATATATATATATATATATATATATATATATATATATATATATATATATATATATATATATATATATATATATATATATGTATATATGTATATATATATATTTATATAAAGTTCACACTAGACCTAAAACAGCTTGGATTATGTTAATTTTCTTTTTCTCCAGTATAATTTTTCAAATGTCTGAATCACTTGTAGCCCATGTCTAAGATGCATCTGTGTGTGGTGACATATATAGTACTGACTCCAGCTGCTCTCCAGCCGCAAATTCTTTCTTGTCCACCTTTTTTTAAACCTCACTTTTTTCTTCCACTCAACTTTTAATTCAAAGGATTCGTTAAAGTTGTCTTGAAATCAGAAAGCCCTATGTACTGATTATCTTGCATGTGAATGTAACGGTGGACTGTCTGCAGGACAACTGCCATAACAGTAGCCTTCCCAATGACTGTGTGGGCCACAGTCTAACATTTCTGCATTAAAAATCCTTCCTTAATCGTCTTGCAATATTCTGACCTTCTGAGATTGGGTTTCCATTAGCTCTAACCTCTTCCAAATTAGCAGTTGTACATTTGGGTAATTATTATCCATTTTGAATGATATGCAAATATATCCAACTGATTACCTATTACTTTTTCAGCAGAGACAATACATTAATGTAAAGGTGACTTTTTATATAATCTTGCAAAAATCCCGCTCCCTCACAAAGAAAATGTGAATCTTTACCAGGAATTATTTGGCAAGATTAAAAGGGAGCAAACTGTTCTTTTCATAAATTTCACTTTTTTCAGTGATCCGTCAAGGCATTTTTTTCTCTCTAAATTGCTTTGTGAAAATCAAAATGACCACTATTATGGTTGTCACAGGTCTCATTTTTCAGACGTATTCAACCCTGTGCTGATGTACACCCCATCTACACATCTCAGCGTCATGCTATCACTGGTGAAGGTAACTGCATAGGCCATGTGAAAGAATGTGAAAGACCGAAAAGAAGAATATGTTTAGCAAAATTAGTAAAGCAAAATGTTACGCTGAAAGGTGTTGTGTGAAAAACAAAAAAAAAACATTACTCTGATCTTGCAGTACAGCAAACCAAGCGGGCTTATTAATTTTGATCTAAACACAACATGTCTCAGAATGGCAGTCCTCCTGTCAGCTTCCCATAGTCCTCTTATGAACCCTCAGGTCCCCACATTCTTAATTATCAGCTGATCCTCCAGAGTGGGAAAAAAAAAACAAGGTTCACATTAAATGATGATAACATGAATTCTTTATGAACAAAGAAACATTTAGCAAACATTTTAACATTTACTCACTTCCTCCCCCTTCTGATGGAAAAATCTCAGGCAAGCAAGAAAGGTAGTCAGCAATCAGGTTTTTTTTTTTTTTTACCTGGACAATGCTGAATGGTGAACTGGTATGGCTGGAGGGCAAGGCACCCCCGTAATATTCGGGCTTTCTGATGGTGCTTGGAGTGCATCCATGTCAATGGTTTGTGATCAGTTTGTAAAATAAACTCTGCCAAGCAGATAATATTTTAAAGAGTCCAAAGCCCACTTTATTGCCAGTCCCTCTTTTTCTATTGTAGAGTACTTTTTTGTTTCGGTCAAAGAGCTTCTTACTCAGGAAAAGGACAGGTTTTTCTTCACCAGTTTCTCCCTGAGTCAATAGTGCTCCAAGTCCAACTCTTGAAGTGTCCACTTGTACAACTAAAGGCTTGGAAAAGCCAGCTTCAGAAACATCTTTACTCACAACACCAACTGTGGGCTGCTTAGGACGTACCACGGGTTCCGCATCACTTTCACCAGCCATGGCACCTTCAGCTAGGGGATCTGGCTCATCCGTTCCTCCTACTTCTCTTTCCTCCATGTCAGAAAACTGGCTTTTCCTTGTCCCACGGATTTTTCCACGTCGTACTCCTTTCATTTAGGCTGTTATCTTCTTTGTTTCACAGACGTAACAAATCCCACTTCTGACACCACTCTTACGCTGAGAGGCGTAGTGTAGAAAAAAATCATTACTCTGATCTTGCAGTACACCAAACCAAGCTGGTTTATTAATTTTTATCTAAACACAGCATGTCTCAAAATGGCAGTCCTCCTGTCAGCTTCCCGCAGTCGTCTTATGAACCCTCCAGACCCTACCTTCTTAATTGTCATCAGCTGATCCTCTCAGCCTTCCAGGGTGGGCAAAAACAAACAAGGTTCACATTCACATTAAATAATGAAAACATTAACAATTATTTAGGAATAAAGAAACATTTAGCAAACATCTTAACATTTTGGGAAAAACACACAAGGTTCACTTTCACATTAACTAATGAAAACATTCATTCTTTCTGAACAAAGAAACATTTAGCAAACATCTTAGCACAAAATCAGCATGATTACCAATTCTGAAACCATGTAAGGAACCTACAAAACTATTGTACAACAACAGGAATAATTGTATGTATTTGTATGTAATTGTATTTGAATAAAAATATTAGAAAACTAGGGAATGTTTGAAAAACATAAACGTAATGATTTTTTTGTGCCAAGCTTGGCTGCAATCACTGCAATCAAGCCTTTACGTTTCAAAAAATACATAAACGGAAATAATCCTTTAATATTATTTCATTTCGGCCAGTGAAGGTCTTGTGGATTTTTTTTTTTTTAATTGTACAATCTGTGAGTAGCTAGTCTTTCTTGGAGGAGGTCTAGTCAGCTGGGAGCTTCTGATAAAGTTCTTGCCATGTCTTCCAGTTATGCTTATTGGCTTTCCCTCTGGTTCACTGATGTGCTTTAGAAAATATTTTATTAAATTGACATATAGATTACTTTGTTTCTTGTTTTGTGTTCTTTTCTAGGTGAACCCATGATCTGTTTTCCAGGTTGTTGTATTTTACACAATTTTGCCAGCCTAATTTTGTGCTGTGTGTGTTATTTCTTTTTTCAATACAGTAGGTCTGTTGACAATCTGTTTTGGGCATAGGTAGCTTGTTTGGAAACTGTTTTGCATGTTTTTGGTTGTTTAAACATATCCAAAATGACAGCATTTCACATTTCATATATGATGTTGAGGTCTACTAGCATGTTGCTGCTGTTCATGAACAGCTTCAATCATTCAATACAATCACGTATGTCTCCTACTCCTAACAGAAGAACTTCTTTCTAACCACTTCTTCTTAAAGTTGATGTGTGTATTTTTTTAAGAAATACCCAAAATCAAAACAGCAAATAAAACCTTAAATGCTCCAGCATACTTTTCCCCCTAGTATTTAAAAAAAAATTCAGAATGCAATATCATAACAATGTAATGTATATTTTTAAAGTTTAAGGTGTGAAAAGTGTGCCATGTCTTATGAACCCAAGGAAAACAAAGAGCTCAATGATTTGATAGTGGATGCATTTAAAGCACAGTTTCCAACTTTCAAAAATGTAGTACAAATATTTAATCCATCAACCATAAACGGAAAGATTATGAAACAAAAAGAAGAAGAGCTCAGGAGAATTTGGGGAAAGAAAAATCATTAGTCATGCACCCAAAAAATATGACATTTTTGACAAAACTGCAAAAAAATTAATAAAGATATTTCTGTTCAAAAGCCATGAAACTTTTCATTTCCACTAGGCAAACATAAGACACAGCAAGCACATGAACAAAGGTTATTTTGAACAGATGAGACCATAATTCCATGCTTACCCACCATGCATAGAGTGCTGCACAGTGGTGCAAATTTCTTGCACTTTTCTGTACTGTGTCATAATTAAGGAGGACCTGTTGTCCCAATTAACTGATGACTCTATACCCCTTCCTGTTATACTCTGATCATAAAAAAATCTCTATGTTACTTTTTAGAATTGAAATATTTCCATTTTTTTTTCATTCAGATTTTGTAGGTTAGAAAAAAAAATCCCACCCAGAACAACATGGACAGCTTCAGAGACAATTGCTGCTGTCAACTATTTTACATTACATCTCAGAGGAAGACTTTTTTTTTATTTTTTATTTGACAGCGAAAATATTCGGTATATTTCAAATTTCATAGTGGCTGTAAATTGTAAAGTATTTTTCTTCTTTACCCTTTTTTTAAATTCATCAATAATTTAAATGCCCTCCATTTCAGACATCTTCAAGCTTTTACACAAACTTATTCAGAGCTCCCTTATGTGTCCTAAAAAAGGTTAGAAACTTACAAATTAATCTCCAATTATAACACATTTTACCATCACGGCCTCCATATTTCCCTAATTTGGGACGGCAGAGATGTAAAGCATGGAACTCATTATGCTACTAGGAGTTCGTGTCTATGTAAATCATGCCACTGATGCATTAAATAGTCTATATAAAGTCAGCTCATTTATAAAGCAGTTAATGTTTTCCTGCAAAAGACTAGCTCCATGTTTATGGTTATGATATTCCAGACAAGGTTTTTTATCTTCTAACACGCCACAGGGACAATTCCTCCTCCCTGCAGTCAATGCAGGTTTGTAAAAAATTGTGAAACGGTGGCTCCGAGAACAAGGTGACACAATTTTGGGAATGCACTGGTAGCAACTATGCGTTTTAAAAACATGCCAATAAATGCATTTGCATAATCTGAATGGCACTAGTGGACCACAATACCTCAAACTCTTATGTGCCAAATTTGAGTTAGTGTTTGAGTTTGAGTTCCTTGCTTCTCTGCTAAATGAGTAGCAGTAAAAAAAAAAAAAAAATTCAGCTGTTTATCTCTTTCATATTTATTAGCTTGTCTGAGTCTCTCAGCTGCCACTGTTCATTTAGACAACATGTCTTCTGGGAAAAAGTCATGCTTTGCTTTAGGAGTGTGTATAAAGCAAACGGTCATGGAAACCATAAACTTCTGCACACTCTGGAATCTTCCTTTAAATTAGCTTAGACAAGGCCCTCAGGAGTGCTTATGTTTTTACTTACGTGTCTTATCTTCGTTAACACAAGGCTGGCTGAAGAAGAAATCTTTGTCATTAATGCAAAACATTAAATCAGGGTACAAAATAGAGACTGTTCTGTTTTTTTTTTCTTCTTTAGACAGACAAATGAGGAAATTCAGTTACTTTAGAAAAGCACACAGCAGTTCCCAACATTTCTAAATTATCTATATCTGTGTTTCAGATGAAACCTAGCTCGAAATATAAACTGGTAAGATACCGTCTCTAATGACATCGTGTACACCTCCAGCAATCTATGATTTTTTTATTTATTTTTTGCATGGCCCGTTTTCTAAAAATTGATAGCTATTTGAAATGTGAGCAGCATCCTAAACTGTGAGCACAGAATTTTTGTTGATCTAATAAATATGGCATAGTCCTATCAATATAAAGGCAGGTTGTTTGGCCAATGATAATTGGAGCATTTTTGAGCCAGAACAGTAGTTTTACCTCTTGTGTCTTTCTTCCCACTGTAGAATAGGGTCTTTACATCAACAGTTTCTGAATGGTAACTCCTACCAAAGCAATATCATCTAACCCTAACTAAGCAGCTGAGCATGGTAATCTCGAAAGTCGTATTTTCCAGGAAAAATACTATGACCAAGGATTCTGTCACAGCAGCTACACCTTTTAATTTATAAATCATCACTACAAACTGTATTAAAAGGTTTAACTGTACCACATCTTAATAGGATTCTTCTGGCACAGACTGTCCTATTCCCTGCAGCCAGGATTAAAAAACAACATTGTGTGTTGTTAAAATGACACAAATAATTTCAAAGCATTTCCTCAAGAGAAATGGTCAAATTTCCTCAAAATTGAAAGTTTCTTGTATATTCAGAGTGATTTCATAAATAAAAGTGAGAGACGTTTCCCAAAGAACAAAAACTATTGAAGTAGCGTCTAGAGCAGAACCTTGTCCCCTCAAAATAGGTTATTGACCTAGTGTTGTTTTAGTTTTTATTTATTAAGAGTTTAGGAGGAATATTGATTCACAACATGTTTTAAAACCTGGTGATATTACTATAAATAAAAAGTGTGAATGCTTCACTCAAAGGGATCCCTACAAGTTGCTGTAAACAGATATTGATTATTACAGTAAAAGATGTGGACCATCTCAGACTAATAATATACTGTAGTTATACCTTGTTAGTAACGTAATATCGCATTTTGCTTTCCAAAGTACCCATAAAATTTCAAGCATGTATTCAGCAAGGCATTTTTAGGGATTATAGTCTGTATTGGCAAAACAGCATCATTTAGTTCCAGCAGATCTGTTGGCTAGACATGCATTATGGCAAGTTTATTCAAAAGAGTTTATATGAGGAAAACATAATGAGTACATTTGTTTGATAATTCTATTCAATGCTTGAATCGTTTCAAAGTCACCCTATGATATTGTTCTGTAGAGCTTTGTTCTATCTGCATAGTCAGGATATCTAATCTAATGTGTTATTACCCTAGTACTGTACAAAGTATTCTGTAGTATAACTATAGATATCATTGCAGTAAAGTGAACAAGTGCCTCAGAGAGTATTGGTGAGATGTAAATGTGTAAAGAGTAAGATGCAGGTTCAATGAGATCAATGAGATGATAACCCTGATAAATGAAATCTGCAGTGAATGGTGTGATAAGAGTATAAGTGGAGAAAATAAAGTTGGGTTTCCTTTTTTTTGCACACATTTTCAAAATAAAATGTAATGTCATGTACAGTAAATCACACCTGTCTGGTTTATGCTTTTATGTATGCCACATTGACTTTCTTTTGCAATTCTTTTACTTCCAGCCAAATGCAGAGTAGCTTTGTGTTACATCAGATCGGTCACAGTTGGTGTTAGAGATTTTTATGGATCTGGCAGTCCTATGATGATCAAACTGTGCAAAAAACGACTTGCATAACTGCTGATTTAAATCCATCTTTACTGAGATAATGTAGGTGCCTTATTTTGTGCTGCGGCTAACCCTTGTCAGGCTTCTTACGGAATAGAAATGTTAAATATGTACAAATAAAGGCGAATGCAACAGTGACATATGGGCATTTGGCACATATTTGTCGGCAAAAAAAAATCTCAAAAGTTCTTATTTAGCTTTATCTCCTCCCCTCTTATGCATCAATGCACCTTCACACTCCATAACAGCAAGGCGCCATAGGCTTAGCAACTTTTTCTTCATCCATCATGCTGAAGGGGGTGAAAAAGGCAATTCCTGTTTCCTCAGGGCGTGAGCCACGGCTGTAGCTGTCAGCCAATGGTGATTGATGGGTGGGGTTATTGCAGGACACCTGGGCCAATGGACACGTGCCATCCAGGGAGCAAGGGGGCTGCTCGACTACAGAGAGACGTGCTCGCTCATTCTCTAGTATCGACAGTCTGGAGAAAAATATATCAATTTATAGCTGAGGCACCTACGTGTTTGACCTGCTAGGGGTGAAAGATTGCTGTCAGAAGTCTGATTCTTGTTAACAGCATTGTAGTTTCAAGGCAGCAGACGTGGCGGCAGCAGTGGGAGAATTGTGCAGACACACACCACTTGGAGGATGACACATACAAGACTGGTGCTGCTGTTGCAAAACAGTAACTAAGCAACATGAAACCTCACACACTGACCACTGACACTGCATCGTGATAGAAATATGGGTTAGCATATCTCTTTCTCTTTTCCTGTCTCTCTCTTTTCCCTACTTTTTGTCAGACCCAGCAGACGTGACTTTATGCCAGACTTAAACACAGCTGAGAAGAGCATTCTCTGCAGCTTCCTCTTCCTCCACCTACTCCTTTCTTGCAACAGTGCTATGCATCTCTTTCGTCAGTATACTATACCTCCCTCTTTTTTCTCTCTCCCAGAGTGTTGAACAATCTTTCCTGTCAAATACTTACACCACCTCAAGCTCTGCACATCTGCTCTTCCTATACAGTGTTTTGTACGTCCACTTCCATATTTTGATTCTTTTATTCTTTTCCCCAACAATAATGTATTGAAAAAGTTGGATTTTATTTTGGTCTCCCTCTTATCTCTACATCGTTCTGTGCTCCCTCGTCCATCTTCATCATAGTCTTTCTGTCTCTCACCTCATCCTCTGTGGCCCATGTCATTATGGCAGACAGGTGTGCATTTCACATGCTATTTGTTCCCTTGTTTTGTCATTCTGCCGAGTTCCAGTGGTCATCATTAATAACCGCAGTCCTCCTCACACCCTGTTTTTGTCTCCAGGCTGATGTTTCTTCCAGCCTGCTGGCAGTGCTGCCAGGCTCAAAGTTCCAAGTGCCGAGAGAACTGGAGGAGTCAGATCACTGCAGACACACAGGTAACTAAATCCACAAATAGACTTGCACAAAGCACAGCAGGTGTCTCAGAATAGTAAAAAAGTTAATAAGATCTGTACTTGTACACAGTGGTCGCCTCGACACATTATTTCTTTCTTCAAAACTATGTAAACAGAGGTCTTTTTTGCCCCCAAACAATCCCACAATCCTCTGCATGACCCAACATGGCGGCGCCACCCAGCGTATCTGCGAAACAACTAATTGCCTTATATTTATGTGACTGCTTTAGACTTAAGCATTTATACAGTGAGACTAATGATACGTTCAATAATAAAGGCTTAGATTATAACTGACATAAAGATGCTATTATAGAAATACTGAAAATATTACTGATCTCCCATTTTTATTTTGCAGGTTTCCCAAAGACAAAAATTTGAGGAAGAAGTGGGAAGTAGCATTGAGGAGGGACAGGTTCACCGTTAGCAGCTCTCCTATGGAGTAAGATCGCTGTCAAACCTATATGTGTATAAAGTTGTTGTACCCAAAATTCTACTGAAATATTTGTGAGTCTGAGAGTATGAATTCAACTTTGTGGGTACGAGTAAAAAATTGTTACGATGACGTCACAGGGCAGATTAATCGATCCGCAATCTTATCAAACACAGCCCGCTCCAAATTTAAAGATAGCGAAAGACAGTGGACCAGGTGGAGCAAAAGCTTCAGGTGAAGCAGAACTGGTAAGATCAATTTATTTCTCTATAAAAACAAGTGGTTGCTCCCGCCGGTCCACTGTCATTTGTCATCTTTAAATTTTGAGCGGGCTGTGTTTGATGTGATCCCGTATCATGAACTTCATTGACATATAAATACAAATACGACTGTTAAAGTTGTGCAAACACCTTTTTGACAGTGATCTTACTCTCCTGTGATTTGCTGTGCAAGTTTGGTCAGGGATGCTGTAACATCTTCATTTGATGAAAGCTACCACCTTCTAGTCCTGAAAAATAATTTTGGCTTAGTGATTCCATAACAAGGCAGACCGGAGGTGCTGAGAGCTGCAGAGAGGGAGATTTACCAAGCGTCAGAACGGCAAACTCCAAAAGACGTTAACAGTCACCTACATCTGGGAGGATATTGGAACAGGGGTTGTTCTTCAGCTTGGGGAAGACACTGAGGAGACGCAGTTTGGCATCCACAACCACTTTTTTACATACTGACATACATACATACATGCATACATACATAAACACACACACACACACACATATATATATATATATATATTACACACCTATTATCACATACCAGAATATTCTATTATTGTTAATCCTACTATGAAAATTTAAATATGCTGAATTTTGTGTTCAGTATCATGCCTAAGTGTATGACGTTTGTAGAAAAAAATCCAGCGAAAATCCGTTTTTTATCCAGAAAGTTATGATTTATCAAATGCGCTTCATCGTCATTTCACCTGCCAGACAGATAAGGGTGAGTGGAGCGGCCACACGTCTCGTTCAGTGCCGGTTGATGATGCATCTATTCTTTATAATCACTTCTGGGTCAACCTCTGCGTTGGTACATTCCCTTTCAGGTAAATATAGTCATTTGTAAATTTGTTTCTGGGCTTTTAAATTTGTTTTCTGAAATGTTAATTTGTTTTGTGCATTGTTAATGTCTTTTCTTAATTGTACATTTGTTTTCTTAAATGTAAATTTGTTTTTTGAAAATGTAATTTTTTCCCCAAAATGTACATTTGTTTTTTTAAATGTAAATTTGTTTTCGAAGATGTAAATTTGTCTCAGCCTTTGTAAAAGTGTTTTAGGTTTTGTAAGTGCCTTTCACCTCTTGGCCACCGTAATTAGCATCTCTTTCACATGCACACTAAGAGGTACCTTAGCTTGTTAGTAGGTACTAACTAATACTAATTATTTTGTTATCATATTTTGACGTCCAGGCTTATGGGTAACAAAGGCTGAAAAATGTAGAAGTGTAAATGTTTGAGTGAATTTCACAAAGGCAAACTGAAGATTTGTCTATCAAAAATGTTCCAAGGAAGAAAGACTAGTAAATCTGCAACGTGTACGGTATGGTTTAAAACTCGTTGATATGCTTGGTAAATGAGGCCAGTCCCATGTGGTCTGAACCAAAAAACAAGTCAATACAGTTTACATTTCTTTTGGCAGTAAAAAGGGGTACCAACACAGTATTTAGTGGTTGATCAAATTGCTATGGCTGATCAGCTTGAATTCAGTATTTTAGAAGTTCAGGATGGTAATATGTTGATCTTTTATGACACTCATTAGATCACATCGACCGAAGTTCTTATCAAATAAGGCAGTGAGATTTGAAGGTGTTATTGTCGACAGAGTTTGTTCTTTCTTTAAAGCACACGATTTAGGATGAGCTGTAGTCAGATATTTCAGCAATATCTGAGATTGTTGCCAGCCATTTAAGACATTTTTGTAACATAATTTCCTGGGCTGAGCAATTGTTTCCCTACAGCCACAGCAGGAAATATAATAAACAGTCCACTGGAGTTTGTTTAAGGTGCTTAGCATTCACTTGTGCACTTTTCACACAAAGATGTCCTTTCAAAAGAGTTTTTTAATGCTCTACTTTATAACATCATACAGTTTCCTATCTGTGAAAAGGATGAAAAAGTAACCATATGATTGGTCATGAGTGAAGCCAGATCCTAAGGTAATGCATTTATCTAAAACTAACCTAATTTCAGGAAGCACTGTTTGCCTCTGGCACTAGATTTACCAAAACCACTTGTTAACTCTGTACTCTAACCAATTCATAGTAACAGAGCCTACAGTCAGTTTCTAAGGATATGAACTGTCTCTCTTTTTTATACAATCCCTTTTATGACAGAAACTTTCTTCACTTATATCCTGTAATTCAGGGGTTTTTTCTGGTCTCCCTGCTTTCTTTTTTAAGATCTCACCCTTAACCCTTCCTATTTCCGAAGTGATTCTCTCACCTTTTCTTTGCTCCCAGTACTTCACTCCAGATCTGTTTCCTTCATCTTTCTTTCCTTTTTCATTTTTAACACCTTCACTTTCTGGACCTGTTTGTCATCTCTGTCACTTGTCCCTTTATCTTCCCGGCTTGGTTCGGTGAGGTCAATGAAGAATCCGTGTCCCTTGGCCTATGTGAGGCAGTGTCCAGTTGGTGTAATTATGATGGATGGTGTAATTTCCAGAAGCGCCTTTGGCGAAGAGGTTTGAGCCCACCATGCTTTTTCTCAGCTTTAATGACTTTTTAATAAAGCTCACTCCCAAACCTACCTCACAGTGTGCGGTCCAGAGTCACCGAAAAATCACACTTGTTAAAGTTAATAGCACAACAAAACATGGGTGGACTGGCCTCTTTGAAAGAATCTGCCCCTTTAGGTAACAGGAGCTCCCTGGAAATTAATGGCAGCTCTATGCTACAGAATCAATGTCAAGTTCAAGAAAAGAAGGAAGTCACAAGGTCCACAATCCCGGAGCTTTGAACAAGCACAACAGTTGTTTATTTTTTTGTCTGTGTTTAAATGGATAAAATAATCTCTCAATTTTTTTTTTCTGGTACCAGAGAAGGATTGTTGTATGTAAGCGCTGTAAAGCCACATGTAAAATGCTGAGTGATGCGATCACATGATTACATCATGCAAAGAGTGACACAAGAACACTATTAAATAAATCTACATAATTAATGCAGAGAAAACCTGTCCAATACTCAAGTATAATATTTCTCAAGCTTAGCTTTTTCATCAATGATCTGGTGTCACACTTTGATTTATGATATCCACTGTCCATACATGTTTGTCTGTCAGCAATAGTCACACAGGAAAACAACCATGCATATACACATCTAAGGACAAGTTGGAGAGACTAACTAACCTGTAGGTATTGCTTTTGGACTGTGGGAAGAAAGCTGAAAGCCCAATAACCTATGCATGCAACTTCATGAGGTAAGACCCTGTGCTGGGATTTTAGTACAGGACAATCTTGTTGTAAAGCAACACTGCTACCAACTTCTCCATCATGCAAACCCTGATCAGTCATAAATGAAAAAAACACCACAGCTATATCTCTTCATCATGGCACTTTTTGTTTAAAATGTGATGCACCAAGATAACGTTGAGAAATACTGAAACCAACAGAGATAATTTTGATTCCTACGGCCAATGTCTCAATTGGTCATTGCTGTTTTCCACAATAACATTACACTGGATCTTGCATATTCAGAGGAGTGTTGAGCACCCTGGGTTCTTCTGGGTCTTAACATGTATAGAATGCAGTGAGGACCAAGGCAGCTACTGTATCTTAATGAACTTAGATGTCTTATCTCTACAAACTTACAGAGGTGCTGAAATTTTATGCCCTCAATAATCTTGTAAAAAATCTCAAAGTATTTGGTTGCTAACCATTGTTTTGGAGTAGAGGAAGAACAGGACAACAATACTATACTTTCTTGCTTTCTCAATTTTGGTGCCTTTTTTGTTTCTGCATGCCTCTATGTTATTTTATTTTTCTAGCAGATATGAATTTACCTCTATAAATAAAATATAATAATGACTAGAAGAAGATAATATAGGAAAGAGATTTTTCTCCAAGAAAATTATTATGATGGCAATCATTTAACTAGACCTCTAGGTGAAATATATTTTTTAGCCTATTTTTTGGACAGTGGGGACAGATTAATAAAATAAATGACTGTCTTGCTGAGACTGCTTCTTCTGGTCGGTGGTAGATGAGACCACCCTATATTTAATACCCAATACTGCTATTAAAGGATATAAGAAAGTATATGCAAGGCAGTTGAAATAGAAAGATTAACATGCAGCAATATCACCAATGACACTGGTAATAATGTAGACCTTATACCATTAAAATAAATATGAAGAGCTCATATAAGCAACTCAGTTTACTAGACATTGAAGATTACAACAAAAGTAGAAAACATCAATCAATATTGTGTAGTTATCTATTTAATGCTATAGTTCCACAGTGGAACATTGATGTCCTTGTCAAAGTCTAGAAGATGTAGAGTCACTGAAAACATATTTGGGTTGCCAACACTATTATGTAGAGGAAAAATCAAATGTCAATTGTGGCAAAGTGGGCGACTGTGTGAAGAGCGATTGTTTTGCAATCCGACACTTCAGTCAGTTTATTTTCAGTTTCCTCTTGCCAAATGTCGATCTGCCCCTGAGCAACGAATTTAATCCCGAACCCCTTAACAATCTATGTGTCGGTGTATAAATATGCATCTTCATGATGTTCTATTAGTGCTCTTTAAAGGCCTCCGCAGAATAACAATTGGTTTCAAGAATACATTTTGTTAAAGGTAGGAGTGGGGGTGGTTCTGCTCAAAATTGTATTTGTATAACATTTTCCCAAACCTTAGGACAGATTTGTGAGGGACCAAATTATTGGCTGGTCTTAACTGATTGTATTGTGCCACCATCTAATCACAGAATTATGAGCACATATGATGCATGGCTACTTATTATAAAACAATTTTGGATGCTGACATGCTCTGCTTAAATAAAACGAGTGCAAAAACTATCATTCTTCAAAATTGCCTTCCATCTAAGACTTAAGGAAAGCCCAAGTATGCCTCTGGATGGTCTTCTGCCATTTATGATTTAGCAATACTTTGGCAAACCACAGTATTGCTGTACTGAAATATAAATTGCTGTATTGAAATAAGATTAATGCAATTGCCCTTACCTCCACTGCAAATAAACATCACTTGTTCAGATTCCTCTTCCACATACCGATTAATAAATGGGTATGCAGTGGTAATAAGGGGATGGACATGGCAAGCAATATTACTCAGGTAGGCAGTGATGTCTAAAATGCTAAGGACCCTAAGTGTGCCAAGATATCATCCTCCACAATGGTACATCCTCTTTATGAGCAAGATAAGATGGATCCATGATTTAATGTTGTTTGCACCAAATTCTAATACTACAATTTCAAGACTCACTGGATCAGGATTTTTACGATTTGTCATTCTCCAACGTTAATGAGCCAGTATGACACAGAGCCTGAGTTTCCTTTACCTTGTTTTCCTTGAAGTTTAAAAGGTTTTTGTCTTCTTCTTACCTTAACTCCCTACTATTTGTTATGTAAGTTACTTCTGGCTTCCTATTATATCAAACAAGTCTGCCAATTTCCATCTTCTCTTTTAGGTCACAAGTCATTTCAATCCATCCAAGTCATGCTGAATATATGAAAGGGAATGTTTAGTTACATTCTCAGTAAAATCTCAGTTTTCTATCTTCTAAAGTTGTTCTCTGTTGGCTAAGTCATAGATTAAAGAAAATGAGAACAAGCTACACTGAATAAATCAGCAGCAAGCAAATGGATAGTGTATACAGATTCCAGAAGCTTTTCGGTGCTTACCTACAAGACATCCTTGTTATCCTCTATTTTCTCTTGTGAGGGAAAATTGGCTCTCTTTACATTAAAAGGGCTTATTCTGGTGACCTCAAGCCTAAAGTGACTTCATTTATCTTGTCTAAAATTTTGGGTGTGTTTTTTATCTTCCTGACTTTCTGATCATTATTTCTTGTTTTATTCTTAACCTGTGTTGTATAAACACATACTTTAGTTGCCCCAGTGGCACCTGGTTAGTGATGAGCTGAAATGTTTGAGCCAATCAATTTGAGGTTCTTTGTTCTTCCTAGGTCACACAGCAACCTCTTCCGATCAATGATCACAGGTCTATAAGAAAGCAGTCAGCTGAAAATCATATTTTTCAAATAGGGAATACATTCCAAACATTAAAGGTATAGGAGAGGATCTTTTCAGTAGAAAATTTTCAATGGAAAATCCCATAGAAAATGAGAGCCAATCAAAACGACCGGTGGTGAAAAATAACTGGCTGTCAATGCAGAAATAAAATTTACGCGATGACTTATATCACTAATGTCACCACCCACCCGACCCGTACAACGTGCGCTCATGTTTGAATTTGCGCATGCGAAGATTGTTGTTTAGGAAGTAAAACAGGATGGACAAGACGCATCATTCACCATTGAAGAGAGGTTCTCCCCGCACGGCAGCGAAAATGGAAGAGAAAAACCGTATTCGAAGTCGCTGAGAAAAAAAGAAAGACGGCTATAGAGATGAACAAAACACGAGTTTGTCTCGGAGATTACTGCTTTGTGCGGTGGCCGGCATTGAAAGCCGAAAAGGGATTAAAAACCGATCAACTAGTCGCGGAGTTTCTGCAAGACAGGTAATGTGCTTATACCTGCTCATTTAGAAGGATTTGTGTTGATTTGACACAAGTGTTCTAATCGCTACGCAGGGTCCGTCAGAAAACGCTAGCTGTGCAGCCTTTATGTGGAATTACTACCCAATGGCGTTGTGTTTATCACTGATAATCATTAATTACTGTCAAATGTTCTTGTACAAGCATTTTCCTAAACAAATAACCTTTTGGTAGCTAATTCATTGCGGTAGAAGCAATCAATTCTGTAATAAGTCCGATGCGGCGCCAGAGGCTGTGGTCCCGCAGATGTAAACAGACTGCATGTGCTGAGGACGTGCGCGCTCCGGATATCAGGGGGCCTTACTGGAGATGAGGTGGCGCATGCGCAGTGTTGCCAAAATGAGAATGAGCTGAAGATCCTCTCCTATACCTTTGAAGCGTGTAAATAATATATATATTTTTTTCCCTTTTAGTTAGTTTTGATAACCTTTTACTGTATATTTAGGGTTAGGGTATTTATTTATTTAATATATGTTTAATCTTGGTATTCTAATTAAATCAAACTACGCAGCTGTCATAAGCCATGTGGTTTTTTGTTTTTAGTTCTTTAGTTTAGAATTGTATTTCTTTTGTAAATGTAATATTGTCACTAACGGTATTACACACTTCATTTGTTTTTGTTTAATAGATTTGTTTTTCTTTGTCGCACCATAGTGTATTTTTTGGATTCTTATTTTAGTTTTAGTCCTTATCTTTTGGTCAAATAATATTCTCTTGTGTCTTTTCTTATTCAACATGTTTATATATTTTTCTTAGTCCGCTATCCTCAGTTCCCTTCTTAGCAACTTCCCCAACAGCTCTTTAATCTTCCAATTAGTAACAAGTACTTTTCATTTGACTCCTACACCCTTTCATCAGTTAAAATCTCCTTAGTTTCTTCATCTTCTTACCAAAATCTCTTGGCCAGAAAAAAAATTATCATCAGGATAGAAAAGAGAAAAGCTCTTCTTCTTTTGACATATAAAGCCCTCACTAATCAAGCTCCATCATATATCAGAAATCTGATTAATCCTTAATGTCCCAAACAGAGCACTTTGCTCTCAGACTGCAGGTTTACTGGTGGTTCCTAAAATCTCTAAAAGCACAATGGGAGGCAGATCTTTTAGTTATCAGGCTCCTTTACTGTGGAACCCGCTTCCATTTCTAGTCCTTGAGGCAGACACCCTGTCTAGTTTCAAATCTAGGCTTAAAACTTTCCTTTTTGATAAAGTTTATAGTTAGGAAGAGGTAGAGAAGACAGCCTAATCCGGTTGGGGGAGGAACCTAGTCTTGACAGACTGTTCTTATTTGCTCTACCGTCTTCATGTCTCACTCTATAGGGTTATTTAAGTAATTTCTACAGTTATACTGCTATAGGCTTAGACTGCTGGAGGACAATCTTTTCACTCTGCTACTTTCTTACTTTGTCCAATCTACTTAGTTACCGTTATTTCAACTTTGTTAACCTTTTGTTTTCTCTTAGTGTTCTTCTCTCCATAGTAACCACACCTGGTCTGGCGTTCTGTTAGCTGAGACAGCTTATTGGATGAGAACATGGGCTGAGTTGCTTCCAGTGACGCTCTACAACTGCTTCTATAAACTCTATTTTAGTTTTCTGTTTCTTCAATCCCCAGTTGGTTGTGGCAGATGGCTGCTTGTACTGAGCCAGGATCTGCTGGAGGTTTATTCCTGTTAAAGGGGAGTTTTTCCTCTCCACTGTTGCTACATGGATGCTCAGTATGAGGGATTGCTGTAAAGTCAACAACAACAAAAGCCATTGCTTCGGTCTGCTGATTCCAGAGGAGTGAATGCTGCAAATCAATGACTCGATGCAATCTGCTTGGGTTCCTTAGACTGGAAACTTTTTCAAATTGATTTGTTTATGATGTATCTTTGATTTTAATGGATTTTCTTGTAAAGTGCCTTGAGACGACATCTGTTGTAAATTGGCGCTATATAAATAAACTGATTCTTGATTTGTTTTCCTGTAAACTATATTCAAATTGCTTAAATCACTTCATTTTTTTCCTGACAAATCTTTTCCACTTTTTCTTTGCTGTTAGCCCCTCTCTATAAAACCTTGTTCTAAACTTTTGTGCTCCACATTTGGGCCCTTTTACTTGACAAGGTAACAAAGTAGCACTTTGAAAACCTCAGCAAAATTATTGGCAAAATTGACAAACACCTCCCCTTAGAATGTGTGACTGAAATAAGATAATCATAATCAAAACAGTTATCATTGAAATACATCTTTCTGATGCCAGTGGCTACAGGTTTTACTTCAAATCTGAGAAAGGACATTACTCGAAAGTGTCACAAAAGGCCTAATAACTGCAATCTATTTGTGTATAATTCATTCTCAGTATTACTCCTGCTGTTTGGGTGAAAGCAGAGATTATAAAATAACATCTACGCAACACACGGTACAGACAGAACAGCTTTTCGACCAGGCATTCTGTTTTCCTCTCCAGAGAGGAAATTTACATCTGAAAAAAACAGTTGGCTGATGTTGGTGGTTCCTCTGTCTATACATTTCTTTATTTTGTTTACTGCAGTAGATGTATAAAGATAAAACAACAATGTGCTTAAAACTAACATAATAATGTATCAAAAACAGAATTAAAACTGAGCTTTTATCAAGTGCATATTTTTCATTTATTACAGGCTTTCTCCTCTATGGTGTTTCCACGTCTCGATCATTTAAAAAATACTAATTATGTTAAAAAACATTAAACCATTATAATACTGTTTTTGCCAAGACAGGTTCACGTCCAGACAGTCTCATGAACACAACCTGTGAAAAACAGGTTTATTTCACCTTAACTAACCTAACGCCCTTTTTTATGAATCATCTAATGTATCTACTAAGTGTGTAACAAATGAAGAGAGATCAGATTTATAGTAATGCAACAAAGATTTTCACTACTGCCAATATCATGTAGTTTTACCAAGGCTCTTAGGAAATATAAAACTTTGTATATTACACATTATTGTGACGGGATGATAAATAGTTTTAATAACTTACAATGTCTAATTTTGCTTTTAATGATGAGGAAGAAAAAGTCTAACCACATAAACAATATAAATCATGTTTAAGGTTCCTTTTTTGGTTTTCTTAATCTCTTTCCATATTACTCTATGCATTTTCTTTACATCCTTTACCCAAAGCCCTTTTCGTTCTTAGAATCATAGTTATTTTTCTCCAGAAGATCTTCAGCAGGTACCGATTTTCTGAAACATGCAAAAAAAATCTGTCTCCCTTTAACCAGTTCTCTGACCTGTTGAGTGTTTAGCATGGTCTTAAAAACTCAGAAAATCTCCCAGATTGCCAGCACGGTTAAGCTGCAAGTGGTGACCAGAGACATGAAAGCAGGTGGTCAGCAAATTGACTTCTCCCTCCATCTCTTCTCTTCATAAACCTTTTCTCCATCTCACCACCACTGTGCTGACCTGTGGACTTGTGGCCTATAAAGAGGTTTAGATGCAAACAAACAGCACATTTAGCAGCATCCCTCTTCCATTTAGGCCATCATTACAGGCCTCAAGGCCCTGGCTCAGCACTGAATTATGAATTAAGTTGTCATGAGAGCCTTTGGTTATGCACGGAGGGGGTGATTTAAATTTAATTTGAAAAGGGATTCTGTTAGGAATGTATGCTCAGCAAGCTCCTGTGGACCCTTTTACCTCGTAGGAAAGAAGGCTAAGTACTGACAGGGGTAGACGAAATGTAAAACAGTCAAAGAAACATTGGCGTGATTGTATGAAAAATTAACAATTGTAAAGAAAAATAATTAATTTGCTGCAAGGATTACATGCAATAATTGTATCACAAAAAAATTAACTGCATTAGAAAGTGAGTATCAAAATGTGAGCCTCAATTTGTATTTTTTATCACTGTAATTAAACACCAAAACCATCAGCCCTCTTACAGATTGATGCTGCCACGATTAATTTTGACTGTGTTATATCTAACTTTAGGGTATTGTCATGAGTTCGCCTTATACTGTTTCCAGTCTAAGGCCAGATGATGTTTGTTCCACTTGGAAAATGGAAATACAATTCTCAATCTATAGCTCAGATCTTAAAATCTAAACCTTTACATGTCTTTAAGTTTAAAAGGTTGAAAAAAGACTTTAGAATTTAAAGACTTGTATGGTTATGAAATAAATGCAATTAGGGATTAACCATATAAAGTTATGCCAACATGACTTCTTCCATGATCATACAAACAGGTAGTTCAACACACTGCAAGCTTTTATCCATATCAATTGTTATGATTATATAAGAAATCAGCTTTTCATATTCCCAGACTTTGTGTGGAGCTGAATGTCTGCAGGCCTTTCACTTTTTTGTGTGCGTAATGCACCATCTGTACTGTCTCACTATTTTTTTCAGATTAACCAACATGTTGGAGCTGCACTGGTTTCTTCACTGATCAGCTCTGCAGAGAGATGGACGCTCCGTACAACGGGATATACACACAAAATCAAAACTTCCTGCACTTCTTATTTTTCATTTTCAGCGCTGAAGAAAAATACCTTTTTTATACCATCAAATATACCTAAGAATAATAATGTAAAAAAATATATATATTTGATATTAGAAATGTTTTCAAAACTTTTTTTGTTTCCTCCTGTGTCCATATATTAAACAACTGTGTGTGTGTTTTTGTACATACATAAACCTACAAAGATCAATTTAAATCCTCAAGTTAATGCAACTGATCTCAGGCACTTATCATGCCTCAAGTCCTCGAGTCTTCCGAACAATACAAATGTATTTCCTCCCAGGGAATTCTGCAACCGTGAAACCAAGCAAAAACAAACTGCAACGTGAATGCCTTTTTTCAGCATACCTTTTTCCTCAAGTCACTCTATATTGTTTGAATGGATTTCACATTCAGAACATGCCTTGACATCTAATTGAAGGATTAACAGGGGCTTTGCATGAATAGTGTTCTGGGCAAAGGCCTCTTTTTTTCAACACACATGTAACCAAATACACCTTCTCTAGTCCAAGAATGTTATCATACAACCTATGAACCAAAGCACAGTGATCTCACAGTTAACCCTCAAAATATTTGGCATTCCTGGCTGATTTCAATTTGAAATTATTTTCAATCAACAAACATTTTTGTTTCACAGAAAAATGAACTGAAATGTAGATTTTTATTTTTTAAATTTGCCATCTCAAAAGGTTTTTATACCCTTGACATAAATAAATGGAAAAAAGCTTTTTTGGTGTTACAGGAGTCTAGATTTTGTTTTCTTATGTGGTAGAACTCAACTGCGCCAGGTGGCCCCTGGATGATGAGGAAACATAGAATTGTTTTTATTAGTTTTTATATATTTATTTGCATATTTAGTAGTGTGAAACAATCATACATAATAAGAAAGAATTGGATGAACAAATTTTCGATATGTGTTACAAAATATATCCAGGGTCACAAGTACTTAAAGTAAGTGAATATGCTATATATAGTTGAGTTTTAAACAATAGCAGCCCCA